>JAHFZB010000195.1:0-2500 GCA_036884735.1 Huso huso | reverse complement strand
TCTCCACCGCCTGGGTCAGAACGCCCTGCACCCGTTTCTATTAATGCCGTGCTGCAGAAATCAACAGTGTTCAAACAATGTGGTTCTGTGTGGTGATGTGCTGCTTCCACTGCTGGCTGACACAGGCGCTGTATTGTCATTGCTGAACAATCCTCTTATGAGAGATTTATTTCTCATGTGGCTCTGCAGAAACCTACCATCTCATCTCTGGGTATGGCCGCACTCCCATCGCTGTTACAGGGACTGTCTGTCTGCCAGTGCGTTACAGGATGTGTGCTGCACCCTCTGCCCTCTTCTACGTCTCAGCTGCTGCTGCCATCCTGACGGGACTAGACTTGCTTCAGGCTCTGGATTTTAATCTCGCTCGGCCGGTTTGGATATTTTTCATGTCTCAGCTCCTTCGTCTCATCAATATCCAGCTCTGTTTGAGGGCCTCTGCTGTCTCACTGAAATTGTACACCAGCCTACAGTCGATACAATGGTCTCCCTCGTCATTCAGCCCTTGCGGCGTGTCCCCCTCTCCCTCTGTGACCAGGTCTCCCAGGAGCTGCAGCGTCTCTTGGATTTGGAAATTATTGAGCCCATCAATGCGTCGCCCTGGGTTTCCAATTTAGTGATTGAACGCAAGAATGGGGAGCTGTGCTTGTGTGTTGACCTGCATGCTGTTAACAAGGCCATTGTGCCAGACAAATACCCGAGGGGCCGAGGGGTTTAACTACCTAGTTATTATTCTATTATCCCTCCGCCACAATCTGCATGAGTTTTTTAATTGCATGTGATTGCCGACTAGTTTAACAACACACTAGCCAACAGCCACATATTACCACTAGGTTTTTAATGTGGATGGGGCTTCCCATTCACGCTGCCAAACAATACAAAATATACGGCTTCACCATCATATTTATAAAAAAATAAATGAATAATAATAATAATAATAATAATAATAATAATAATAATAATAATAATAATAATAATACAACAAAACAAATACAAAATAATAAATTGCACAGGGGCGGAGGGGTACCCCGCTCTAAAAATAAACAATACATTATGCCCTTCCCCCTTTTCATGTGCACGTCTCCTCACCCTGCCACACCATGGATCTACAGTCTTCAGCAAACTTGACGTGCGCCAAGGCTGTCTCCAGGTGCCCCTGGCACCCACCAGCAGGGACCTCACAGCATTCGTCACCCACATGGGGTTCTTTCAATACAAACGCACGCCTTTCAGTCTCTGCTCTGCGCCCAGCTGCTTCCAAAAAATGATGACCTTCCTGTTGGCGGGCATCCCAATGACATTGTGGTGCACGGCGCTGCCCAGCCTCAGCATGACGCCTGTTGTGAAGCAAGTTTTTCACCAGCTGGCCCTGCATCATGTCGGGCTTAATGTGGAGAAATGTGTGTTTGGGGTTCCAGAGGTTGTTTGTGGGGTACAATCTCTCCGGTCAGGGCATCACACCGATCTTGTCTCATGTGGAGGCCATTCTGGCCCGGGTGCTATGCATGGCACACGAAGGACACTTGAGCATTGTAAAGCTCAAACAATGCTGTAGGGATACCGTTTGGTGGCCAAATCTTGACCAGGATGTGGAGCTATTTGTGCCTCCTTAGCAGTAAGGCCAGCCAGCCAACACCAGCACCCTTGTTCCCAGTAGAGTGGCAGGCTGGGCCATGGGAGCATCTGCAGGTCGACATCTGCAGAGATTTACATGGAGCTCCTGCTCATGCTCGTTACCTGTCCAGACATGAGAGGCCTTCCAGATCCACCTGCCCCACTTCCGTTGCAGGGCAGCCTCAAAGGGCTAGAGTTTCCCCAGCCTGGGTGAGAGTCTGTGTGACTGAGCATTGAATTTAATAAAAACCTGATGGCTGTTGGGGGGGGGGATGTTGTGACAGTTCTCAAAGTGATAGCAGTTCAGAACCACTGCTGTAATGTGACACTAAACATAACAGACTGTATATAAAAAAACAAGGATACTGAAATGTACAGGAACTGTCTGAACAATGTGTGCTGCCACTGTATCATATAAACAGCTGTGGCTATTAAACCATAGGGGAACTGGTTGAGTCTGGTTTGGTGCCACGTTAATGGTTTTGAATTTCTTTTGGTCCTTTGTGAAGTTCATTTTCTGAAACAAAATATATAATTAAATAAGATGAATTATGGAACAGTACAGAAAGGCTTTCTGTAACTATAGGGTGTATTGCGTTGCATCTAGCTCTTTGCACAGCCTTGCTTATCCCTGATCAAACGAGCTCAGGAAACATTCAAATCAGATGTTTTCAATACTGCAACACATGATGCTGGTCAAAAAGGTAAATGCTGGGTCTTTATGCAAACTAAATTATAATTGATTCTGTCATTTCAATCTATATTTGTTTCATGCAAAATAATTTTTAAACTGAAAATGTATTTGAATAAGTGATTGATCGTGTAAAGCAATTTATTTTAAAGACGTATCTCCCGACAGCGTTCTGGTGAAGCAAAACTGTAATAGTGA
>JAHFZB010000194.1:68500-98500 GCA_036884735.1 Huso huso | reverse complement strand
ATGTGTTAGTCTCTAATGCTCGTATCACATGTGTATTCTATTAGCATCGTGATGTGTTAGTCCCCGCCTCGTATCACATCTGTATTCTATTAGCATCGTGATGTGTTAGTCTCAATGCTCGTATCACATGTGTATTCTATTAGCATCGTGGATGTGTTAGTCTCCTAATGCCTCGGATCACATGTGTATTCTATTAGCATCATGGATGTGTTAGTCTCCAATGCTCGTATCACATGTGTATTCTATTAACATCGTGGGATGTGTTAGTCTCTCATGCTCGTATCACATGTGTATTCTATTAGCATCGTGATGTGTTAGTCTCTAATGCTCGTATCACATGTGTATTCTATTAGCATCGCTGATGTGTTAGTCTCTAATGCTCGTGATCACATGTGTATTCTATTAGCATCGTGATGTGTTAGTCTCAATGCTCTATCACATGTGTATTCTATTAACATCGTGGATGTGTTTAGTCTCTAATGCTCGTATCACATGTATTCTATTAGCAAACGTGATGTGTTAGTCTCAATGCTCGTGATCACATGTGTATTCTATTAACATCGCGGATGTGTTAGTCTCTAATGCTTTCGTATCACATGTGTATTCTATTAACATCAGCGGATGTGTTAGTCTCTAATGCTTTCATCACATGTGTATTCTATTAGCATCGCTGGATGTGTTAGTCTCTAATGCTCGTATTACATGTGTATTCTATTAGCATCGTGGATGTGTTAGTCTCTAATGCTGGAATCACATGTGTATTCTATTAGCATCGTGATGTGTTAGTCTCTAATGCCTCGTACCTCATGTGTATTCTATTAGCATCATGGATGTTAGTCTCAATGCTCAGATCCATCTGTATTCTATTAGCATCGTGGATGTGTTAGTCTCTAATGCTCTACTTATCACATGTGTATTCTATTAACATCGTGGATGTGTTAGTCTCAATGCCATTATCACGTGTATTCTATTAGCATCGTGGATGTGTTAGTCTCTAATGCTCGTGATCATTATGTGTATTCTATTAGCATCGTGGATGTGTTCTCTAATGCTCGTGTCACATGTGTATTCTATTAGCATGCGTGGATGTGTTAGTCTCTAATGCTCGTATCACATGTGTATTCTATTAGCATGTGTGTTAGTTCTAATGCTCATTATCACATGTGTATTCTATTAACATCGTTGTGTTAGTCTCTAATGCTCGTATCACATGTGTATTCTATTAGCATCGTGAATGTGTTGGTCTCTAATGCCAGACATGTGTATTCTATTAGCATCATGGATGTGTTAGTCTCTAATGCTCGTATCACATGTGTATTCTATTAGCATCGTGGATGTGTTAGTCTCAATGCTCGTATCACATGTGTATTCTATTAACATCGTGGATGTGTTAGTCTCTAATGCTCGGGTCACATGTGTATTCTATTAGCATCGTGATGTTAGTCTCTAATGCTCCGTATCATGTGTATTCTATTAACATCGCGGATGTGTTAGTCTCTAATGCTCGTATCACATGTGTATTCTATTAACATCGCGGATGTGTTAGTCTCTATCTGTAAAACACATGTGTATTCTATTAGCATCGTTGGATGTTAGTCTCCTAATGCAAACATCACATGTGTATTCTATTAGCATCGTGGATGTGTTAGTCTCTAATGCTTCATTATCACATGTATTCTATTAGCATCGTGGATGTGTTAGTCTCTAATGCTCGTATCCACATCTGTATTCTATTAGCATCTCGATGTGTTAGTCTCTAATGCTCGTTATCACATGTGTATTCTATTAACATCGTGGATGTGTTAGTCTCTAATCACTTTCATTAGCATCGTGGATGTGTTAGTCTCATTCTAGTATTAGTATTCTATTAGCATCGTGGATGTGTTAGTCTCTAATGCCAAGTATCACATGTGTATTCTATTAGCATCGTGGATGTGTTAGTCTCTAATGCCTCGTATCACATGTGTATTCTATTACATCGATGGATGTGTTAGTCTCTAATGCCCGTATCACATGTGTATTCTATTAACATCGTGGATGTGTTAGTCTCAATGCCTGCATCACATGTATTCTATTAGCATGGATGTGTTAGTCTCAAATGCCCGTATCACATGTGTATTCTATTAGCATCGCGGATGTGTTAGTCTCTAATGCCATTATCACATGTATTCTATTAGCATCGTGGATGTGTTAGTCTCAATGCTCGTATCACATGTGTATTCTATTAACATCGTGGATGTGTTAGTCTTGATGCCTCTAATGTGTATTCTATTAGCATCACATGTGTTAGTCTCAATGCTTTTCACATGTGTATTCTATTAACATCGTGATCTCTAGTCTCAATGCTTATCACATGTGTATTCTATTAACATCGCGATGGATGTGTTAGTCTCCTAATGCTCGTATCACATGTGTATTCTATTAGCATCGTGGATGTGTTAGTCTCTAATGCTCCACACATGTGTATTCTATTAACATCGTGGATGTGTTAGTCTAATGCCGTTATCACATGTGTATTCTATTAGCATCGGGATGTGTTAGTCTCACCATTAGCATTAACAGTTTCAAAGCAGGAGCCAGCGATTTCTTAATAAGGATCCGTGGATCTCATGAAGCTGAACTGTTTAGTTGAGTGGACCGCTTTGTTTATTGAAGTCACTTTTTGAATGCAAATAGGTGGGAGTTATGGTATAATAATAATAATAATAATAATAATAATAATAATAATAATAATAAAACATAAACAAAACAAAAACTTATGCTATGGGGGTACCAAAATTAAAAAAATTAAAAAAAACTGCATTTACTCTGAAAACTGCTTTTTAATTACCAAACACGTTTTGGATTAAAATTGACCGTGAACATTACGAAAATGCATTGCAGATTGCATAACTGTTTCAGTTTTCTTAGTCCCTCTAGTTATGGTTGATAGAGTCCCCCCGTGAAGACACCAGTTTAAACACACAGCAGATGTGTTGTAATTGTCGTTTTTAATGTCTAGACTATGTTTGTATTGGATAGGCTTTCCTTACACCCAATGTGCAGAGAATGAACCACGTCCATAAAGTATGAGGAATCGATGTTCCTGCATGTATCTGAGCTTCTAGAGTGTCTCTGTGTTTCCAGGCATTGTGTTCAATCGATGTCAACGACGTCCTCTCACAGAGAGAAGGGGTCTGTGCTTTTGTTGTAGTGATGTCAGTAAAAGGCATAGCCAGGGACAGCCCTATATGATCATTGCAAGGGGATCTGCTGTTTGGGTTTACAGCTGGATGTCATTAATCTAAAGTTACAGTATTTCCATTATAAAGCTTCCCCTGTATTTTTGATCGTGCTTTTCCCATTGTTATGCTGTGGATTTCCCCTAATCCACCCTGGATTTTCATTTGATCATACCTCGCTATTCTTTACACTGCTAACCTATTTCGAGGATTTGAATAGAGCCGCTGTCTCCGCTTTCTCCGCGGGTTTCTATAAGTTGCTTTTTGTTTAGCCCAAGTTTCATTTCTCGCCCAATTAAATTAACTTATTTTATTTAGCCAAGCGGCTTTGGGGAAATTGTAGCCTAAGTTTATGCAGTCAAGCGTCTGTGATATTGTATGTTAATCAAATCTGAAATAAATATCGTTTCACATTTCCTTCCAGCTAAAAACCTCAGTTGAATCCTGGGCTTTGTGACCCTGCAAAAGTTTTTTTAAAAAAAAGCTCAGATCAGAGTGGCACCTGTAACTCAAACCACCCCCCAGCACACAAACTCACCGGTGCCTATCCCTGCTTTTAGAAAATCCCTTCCAGTCTTGACTGTTATCAAGAAGAAGGACAATCTTTCTGTTTCTCTCTTACGTTGCGTTTCTACAGCAAACCACATGTGATCAAAACAGGCATGGATTGGGTTCGGCACAACTCAGCCCAGAGCCCCACTCCCTCCCCAGTTTACTCCTAATTCCCTTTGGAAGCAAATCTTCCAGAGACATGCTTCATGATGGAAGCCATAAGTAAGTGCTGACATATGCAACCACAAATTACATCATAAATCCTGTTAAATTGTAAAACAAAAAAAACATGCGTGTGTGTATGCGTGCTTGTGTGGAGTGAGTGTGTGTATTAATGTGTGTCTGTGTATTTTTAAGGTTGGAAGTAATTAAAGCAGTACATTTGAAGCATGATAATTAGTTCAAGTTTCAATGGAGAGGACCTCTTGAAACAGTTAAATGCCTTCATTTCGTTGAGAATGCACGCTCAGACTTGAAGTTAAAAAGAATGCACAGCAAATTGCCACTCCTTTTCACGGCATCCTCAGTCGTGGAGGAGTCCAGTGAATCTTTGCACGTTCCAGATGGTGAGTGGATTCAATTAGTTACACAATGTATTTCACAGAAACAGAACTGTCATCTCAGATTCTTTTTTAAAAGGAGATGACGAACTACAGCAACCTCTGTAGTATTTGAGCCATGAATGCAAGGGTTCATTTAGACTGGCACTGCTTGTCTGCTGAAATCTATACCCAAGTGTTTATCTTTGTCTAAAACCATTTGTGCATTTCCCAATAAAGGCACTTTCTAGTTGCACGGTTTGAATAGAAATTGGCTTAAGGTCTTGTTCCTAAGTAATGTCAGATGTGTGCGTATCCGCCAGTGTAACAGAGTGTAAATTATGACAAGTGTGTGAACGCTTAGGATGTGACACAGCAAATTGAGACATACATACAATAAATTAGTCAGGCAAAAAAAAAAGCTCTGCCAAAGTAGGTGTGCGCTGGTACTGGTCCTTGTAATTGCCTTTAAGTATTTATCGGCACATATTGAATAAATCCATTCACTAATGTTTCCATTTCAAAACCAGAACAGCTGTCCTTCGCTTATTTTTACAATTGAGTAGCAATCGATGGCAATTCTCTTCCACATTGAGCTCTTTAAAGCCAACTGGAAGCGAATTGTCCTCGGTGTTATGCCCCAGATGAGAGGAGAATTCTCTTCCAATCAGCTTTTAAAACCCTCAGTGAGAGTTAATTACAATCGAGTGGTACTCAATTAAAATGCATGTGTTTGAATAGTAATTAATACATCGATATTAAAACCTTCTGCATTATTATGTTCATTTTCTTTCTGCACCAGTATTAGTGATCTGTTTTATGTCAATATAAAGCAGTTTCTAGAACAGAGGACTTTTTTCAAAGTTCAGAAGAATCCTAGACGTTTAGCTTTGCAGTGCCAAGATGGCTCGGGCTATTAAGGTATTACTGAACCATAAAATAAAATACAAAAATAAAAAAAAACATTAGCATTTGCCAGGGAAATAATAGATTCAATGCAGAATCAATGTGAGTCATGTAAATGTACCGTAGTCAAGACACAAACAGAGCTTGAAAGAAACAACAGTGGTGATCTATTTGGAAAGTAAACAGAGGCATGGTGCTCTTGAGTTACCCAATTCAAATCTCAAAGAATGCTGTGGAGCATCTTTCATCACAGATGTGTTTGATTAAACGCGGTTGTTGGCTGAAAGTCACTTCAGAGCCTGTCTGGTTTCATGGTAACACTTTACATGAAGTGCCCCTAATTACAGCGTGTTTACATAGTAATTACTCAGGAACTACATCTGTAATTACTGATCATGACAGTGTATTTACATAGTTTGCTACTCAGGAACCATCTGTAATTACTGATCATGACAGTAATTTACATAGTAATTTACTCAGAACTACATCTGTAATTACTGATCATGACGGTGCAATTATGCATTGTTACAATGTAAACCCTGTTAACGGTATGTAAGTACACAATTGTACAGTAAAACCACACAATTGTGTACTTACATATACCGTTAACAGGATTTACACATTAAGTATATTGTAACAATGCATAATGACACTGTAATTATGAGTAATACACATGTAGTTCCTGAGTAATTACTATGTAACCACACTGTAATTATGAGTAATCACACATGTAGTTACTGAGTAATTACTATGTAACCACACTAATTATTTTTATTAATCATTATTATTATTATTATTATTATTATTATTATTATTATTATTATTATTATTATTATTATTATTATTATTGTAACATTTTACAATTGTAACTGCATATAATAGTGGTCAGTCTACAGGAACCAGGGACTGAGGCAGATAGGCTAGCTCCTGCTTTAAGTAATCTTTAACTACATTTGGTAACTCTGTAAGGTGGTGTTTGAATTAGCTGAGTTGGTGTGTGATTAGTACCAGGTGAGTGGTTTAATTGAATAGTTGTTTGCTATCTGATTGGTTTCCACGCAGTTGTTTTTTTTTATATTACAGCCTATTTTAGCGCCAGCCAGAAGCCCAGCCAACAGAAGAGCCTCAACAAAAGAGCCGGAGTCTAGCTGTGGAGTCCTACAGGTAACCAGAGTCTGAGGCAAGATAGGTAATTGGTCCTGCTCCTACTAATTTTTTAATTAACTATTTAAGTATTATTTTTATTAGTTGGTGTTTCAATTTTAGGGAGGAGTGTGTGTATGTGATTTTAAACCAGGTAGTGTGGTTATTTGAATATTAAGGTGATTTGCACTCCTGTAATTTCTCAGGGAGGGTGGTTTGCATTTGGATTGGTCTCCACACAGCCTCCTGTAGTGGTGTGATCCCCTTTGAAGTGTGTAAAAGTATTGTCAATGAGCAGTTAGCAGTTGTGCCAGTCCCTTGCAAAGTGAGGTGGAACCCATTTAAGGGTGTGTATATAATAGTGGTCAGTCTACAGGAACCAGGGACTGAGGCAGATAGGCTAGCTCCTGCTTCAAGTAATCTTTAACTACATTTGGTAACTCTGTAAGTGGTGTTTGAATTAGCTGAGTTGGTGTGTGATTAGTACCAGGTGAGTGGTTTAATTGAATAGTTGTTTTGCTATCTGATTGGTTTCCACGCAGTTGTTTTTTTTTATATTAAGCAGCCTATTTTAGCGCCAGCCAGAAGCGCCAGCCAACAGAAGAGCCTCAACAAAAGAGCTGGAGTCTAGCTGTGGGAGTCCACAGGTAACCAGAGTCTGAGGCAAGATAGGTAATTGGTCCTGCTCCTACTAATTTTTAATTAACTATTTAAGTATTATTTTTATTAGTTGGTGTTTCAATTTAGGAGGAGGTATGTATGTGATTTTAAACCAGGTAGTGTGGTTATTTGAATATTAAGGTGATTTGCAATTTGTAATTTCTCAGGGAGGGTGGTTTGCATTTGATTGGTCTCCACACAGCCTCCTGTAGTGGTGTGATCCCCTTTGAAGTGTGTAAAAGTATTGTCAATAGAGCAGTTAGCAGTTGTGCCAGTCCCCTTGCAAAGTGAGGGGAACCCATTTAAGGGTGTGTATATAATAGTGGTCAGTCTACAGGAACCAGGGACTGAGGCAGATAGGCTAGCTCCTGCTTCAAGTAATCTTTAACTACATTTGGTAACTCTGTAAGGTGGTGTTTGAATTAGCTGAGTTGGTGTGTGATTAGTACCAGGTGAGTGGTTTAATTGAATAGTTGTTTTGCTATCTGATTGGTTTCCACGCAGTTGTTTTTTTTTTTATATTAAGCAGCCTATTTTTAGCGCAGCCAGAAGCGCCAGCCAACAGAAGCGCCTCAACAAAAGAGCCGGGAGTCTAGCTGTGGGAGTCCTACAGGTAACCAGAGTCTGAGGCAAGATAGGTAATTGGTCCTGCTCTACTAATTTTTAATTAACTATTTAAGTATTATTTTTATTAGTTGGTGTTTCAATTTAGGGAGGAGTGTTGTATGTGATTTTAAACCAGGTGTGGTTATTTGAATATTAAGGTGGTTTGCAATTTGTAATTTCTCAGGGAGGGTGGTTTGCATTTGGATTGGTCTCCACACAGCCTCCTGTAGTGGTGTGTGATCCCTTGAAGTGTGTAAAAGCATTAACACAGAGCAGTTAGCAGTTGTGCCAGTCCCCTTGCAAAGTGAGGGGTGAACCCATTTAAGGGTGTGCATATAATAGTGGTCAGTCTACAGGAACCGGGACTGAGGCAGATAGGCTAGCTCCTGCTTCAAGTAATCTTTTAACTACATTTGGTAACTCTGTAAGTGGTGTTTGAATTAGCTGAGTTGGTGTGTGATTAGTACCAGGTGAGTGGTTTAAATGAATAGTTGTTTTGCTATCTGATTGGTTTCACGCAGTTGTTTTTTTTTTTATATATTAAGCCTATTTTAGCGCCAGCCAGAAGCGCCAGCCAACAGAAGAGCCTCAACAAAAGAGCCGGGAGTCTAGCTGTGGGAGTCCTACAGGTAACCAGAGTCTGAGGCAAGATAGGTATTGGTCCTGCTCCTACTAATTTTTTAATTAACTATTTAAGTATTATTTTTATTAGTTGGTGTTTCAATTTAGGGAGGAGTGTGTGTGTATGTGATTTTAAACCAGGTAGTGGTTATTTGAATATTAAGGATTTTTTAATTTGTAATTTCTCAGGGAGGGTGGTTTGCATTTGGATTGGTCTCCACACAGCCTCCTGTAGTGGTGTGATCCCCTTGAAGTGTGTAAAAGTATTGTCAATAGAGCAGTTAGCAGTTGTGCCAGTCCCTTTGCAAAGTGAGGGAACCCATTTAAGGGTGTGCATATAATAGTGGTCAGTCTACAGGAACCAGGGACTGAGGCAGATAGGCTAGCTCCTGCTTCAAGTAATCTTTAACTACATTTGGTAACTCTGTGGTGGTTTTGAATTAGCTGAGTTGGTGTGATTAGTACCAGGTGAGTGGTTTAATTGAATAGTTGTTTTGCTATCTGATTGGTTTCACGCAGTTGTTTTTTTTTTATATATTAAAGCCTATTTTAGCGCCCTTTAGCCAGAAGCGCCAGCCAACAGAAGAGCCTCAACAAAAGAGCCGGGAGTCTAGCTGTGGGAGTCCTACAGGTAACCAGAGTCTGAGGCAAGATAGGTAATGGTCCTGCTCCTACTAATTTTTAATTAACTATTTAAGTATTATTTTTATTAGTTGGTGTTTCAATTTAGGAGGAGTGTGTGTATGTGATTTTAAACCAGGTAGTGTGGTTATTTGAAATATTAAGGTGATTTGCAATTTGTAATTTCTCAGGAGGGTGGTTTTGCATTTGGATTGGTCTCCACACAGCCTCCTGTAGGGTGTGATCCCTGAAGTGTGTGAAAGTATTGTCAATAGAGCAGTTAGCAGTTGTGCCAGTCCCTTGCAAAGTGAGGTGGAACCCATTTAAGGGTGTGCATATAATAGTGGTCCCAGTCTGCAGGAACCAGGGACTGAGGCAGATAGGCTAGCTCCTGCTTCAAGTAATCTTTAACTACATTTGGTAACTCTGTAAGGTGGTGTTTGAATTAGCTGAGTTGGTGTGATTAGTACCAGGTGAGTGGTTTAATTGAATAGTTGTTTTGCTATCTGATTGGTTTCCACGCAGTTGTTTTTTTTTATATATTAAGCAGCCTATTTTAGCGCCAGCCAGAAGCGCCAGCCAACAGAAGAGCCTCAACAAAAGAGCCGGAGTCTAGCTGTGGGAGTCCTACAGGTAACCAGAGTCTGAGGCAAGATAGGTAATTGGTCCTGTCCTACTAATTTTTTAATTAACTATTTAAGTATTATTTTTATTAGTTGGTGTTTCAATTTAGGGAGGAGTGTGTGTATGTGATTTTAAACCAGGTAGTGTGGTTATTTGAATATTAAGGTGATTTGCAATTTGTAATTTCTCAGGGAGGGTGGTTTGCATTTGGATTGGTCTCCACACAGCCTCCTGTAGTGGTGTGATCCCCTTTGAAGTGTGTAAAAGTATTGTCAATAGAGCAGTTAGCAGTTGTGCCAGTCCCCTTGCAAAGTGAGGTGGAACCCATTTAAGGGTGTGCATATAATAGTGGTCAGTCTACAGGAACCAGGGACTGAGGCAGATAGGCTAGCTCCTGCTTCAAGTAATCTTTAACTACATTTGGTAACTCTGTAAGGTGGTGTTTGAATTAGCTGAGTTGGTGTGTGATTAGTACCAGGTGAGTGGTTTAATTGAATAGTTGTTTTGCTATCTGATTGGTTTCACGCAGTTGTTTTTTTTTATATATTAAGCAGCCTATTTTAGCGCCAGCCAGAAGCGCCAGCCAACAGAAGAGCCTCAACAAAAGAGCCGGGAGTCTAGCTGTGGGAGTCCAGCCAGGGGAGGCCTGCACTGAGACAGCTGTTCCAATAGATCCAAACCTACCGGGGCTCTAGAAGAAGCTATCTACTAGTCAGGTCTGTACCTCCACCCTACTGCTCCTACTGTGCCCTTTGTCCTGCTATGACTGTCTCCACATCCCTGTTCTGTCCTCCCGCCCCTCGTCCTCTGCCCCCTCCGCTGCTGCTCCAACCCCTCTAACCTCATTTCTCTGCCTCCCCCCCCCACACACTCTGGTGCACTCTGAACTGTCACTCTTCTGCTAACAAAGCTGATTTCATCTCTGCCTTTGCCTCCCACCTCTCGCTGGATTTCCTTGCTCTACTGAAACCTGGCTGTCCCTGATAACACTGTTACTCCTGCTGCCCTGTCCTCTCTACGCCCTGTCCCATACCCCGCTACCACTGGACGGGAGGTGGGACGGGTCTTCTCTCCCTCCTTACTCTTTTCTGTCCCTCCGATCCATCTCCTCTCTGTCAGTACCTTTGAATTTCATGCAGTCCAACCAACCTTTCCCTGTCAACCCTGCTCATTGTTCTTTACCCCTGGGCCTCTGCGCTTGCTTTCTGGATGAACTGGACCATCTACTCTCCTCCCTCCCTCCCTGTCTACCCGACTGTCCTGTTGGGTGACTTCCAACATCCATCTCCAACCCCAGCCACTCTGCTGGATTCCTCCCTCTCCTGCACCCTTCGACTTCTGTCTCTCTCGTCCCCCCTACCCACAAAGCTGGCCAACTGACCTCACCTTCTCCAGGGCCTGCTGCCCTCCACCCTCTCTGTCACCCCCTGGACCTCTGATCACTATTTCATCTCTCTTTTCTCTGTCCCCTCTCCTGCTCCTCCTACCCCCACTGTCACCTCTCCTTGAACCTCCTCCGCTCTCCCCCTGTCCTGCCTCCACTGCTCTCTCTCACCTCCCTCCTATCGACTCCTTCTCGCAACTCTCCGTGGACCTGCTGCCTCCACCCTCTTCTCCTCACTCACCTCCTCCTCGACTCCCTCTGTCCCCTCACCTCCCGTCCTGCTCGCCCCTCCCCTCCCCCATCCCTGGCTATCCTCAAACAAAATGGGCGGCAAGAATCACACTCACATCTGCTGAAAAGAAATGGAAGAGAACCAAACCCCTGCTGCCCTAGACCTACCGCACTCTCTCTCCTCCTTCCTCCTCTACTCTCTCTTGCTAAATGTGCTTATTTCCAATCTGTAATCCAAGCCCACTAACAACCCACGTAAACTATTCTCTACCTTCTCCTCCTCCTAAACCCTCCCCCTCCTCCTCCCTCCTCTATCTCCTGATGACTTTGCCCTCCTTCTTCTCTTCTAAAATTTCAGATATCCGCAAACTCTTAACACCTCTCCTCCCCGCACCCCTCCCCCGCCTCCAACTCCTACACCCACTGCAACCCCTACTAACTCACCCTCCTTCTCCACCTTCTTGCCCCTCAGACTCTGACCTCTCCTCCTGCTCCAGGGTCACAAACCCACCACGTGTGCCTTGGACCCCCCCCACTCACCTCTTTCAAGCTGCTGCCCTGCTCTACTCCCCTTCATCTCCTCCCTCCTCAACACCTCTCTACTTTCTGTCTCTTCCCTCTGCCTTCAAAAAGCCCCGATCACTCCCCTCCTCAAAAACCTGCCGACCCCACCTCCTCCAGAGCTACCGTCCTGTCTCCCTCCTACCCTTCCTCTCCAAAACCCTCGAGCGGACTGTACACCGCCAGCCTCTGCTTTCCTGTCCAACCACTCTCTGCTTGACCCTCTCCAATCTGGCTTCCGCTCTGCTCACCCACTGAAACCGCCTCCTGTCTGTCACCAACTCACTTAAATGTGCCCGAGCTGCCTCTCTCTCCTCTGTCCTAATTCTCCCCTCGACCTCTCTGCTGCCTTTGACACTGTTGATCACTCTATTCTACTATCATCTTGCTGACCTGGGGATCTCTGGCACTGCTCTGGCCTGGTTCTCCTCCTACCTCTCCAACCGCACTTACCAGGTAACCTGGTGGAGCAACCTCCACACCTCACCCTCTCTTAACTGGAGTCCCCAAGGGTCAGTCTTGGGTCCTCTCCTGTTCTCTCTCTACACCCGCCTCCCTGCCCCCTCATCGCATCCTATGGTTTCTCCACCATTTCTATGCTGATGATGCTCAGATTTTCCTCCTTCCCACCTCTGACTCCACCATCTCCTCCCGTATCTCTACCTGTCTGTCTGCTATTTCCTCCTGGATGCACTTTCGCATCACCTCAAACTCAACCTCTCTAAATCTGACCTCCTTTTCTTTCCCTCCTCCCTCCTCCTCTGATCTCTATCTCTGTTCCTCTGAATCTACCACACTCTCTCCCTCTTCCTCCGCTAAGAACCTTGAGTCACCCTGGACCCTGCCTCTCTTATTCCCAGCACATCTCCACTCCTGGCACGCACTTGATTCTTCCTGAGCAACATCCGAAGAATCACCCTTCCTCACCAACTATGCACCCAGCTCCTGGTCCAGGCCCTGGTACTCCCGCCTAGACTACTGCAGCTCCTCCTGGCTTGGCCTCCCTGCGTCCACCCACCCGTCCGCCTCCAGCTCATCCAGAACTCTGCTGCCCGCCTGGTGTTCTCTCTGCCTCGCCGCCCACGCCCGGCCACTACTCCGCTTGCTCCACTGGCTCCTCGACACCGCTGCATCCAGTTCAAGACTCTTGTACTAGCCTACAGATGCCTTGACCAGTCTGCACCCAGCTACCTCCAGACCCTCATCTCCCTACACCCCCACTTTCGACCTCTCGGCCCAGCCTGCACTAGAAGACTAGTTTCACCACCGCCACGCCCCTGCCTCCAAAGCCCGCTCCTTCTCCACCCTGTTCCGCAGTGGTGGAATGACCTTCCCACAGATGTCAGGACTGCCCAGTCCCTGACCACATTCC
Source organism: Huso huso (assembly GCA_036884735.1). Classification (NCBI taxonomy): domain Eukaryota; kingdom Metazoa; phylum Chordata; class Actinopteri; order Acipenseriformes; family Acipenseridae; genus Huso; species Huso huso. Next base: position 85,459 of record JAHFZB010000194.1, on the reverse strand, counting down.
GCGCCTCCTTAAGACCCACCTCTTCAAAGAGCACCTGTAGAACTCCTCTGTTTGTATCCTGGGACACTATCACCCTTCATGTAAATGTGCTTTATTTTGCTCTTATCAAGCCCCCTATTTTACTGCATTTAATCCTGTACTTCAGAATACTGTAATCTGCCAAGTGTTTAACCTGTAGTACTTTGTATTTAATCACATCCTGATGTAACTATCACTATTACCTGCTGTATTATTGAATTGTGGTTTGTCAAACTTGTACTTTGCTTGAACAAAAGTTATTGTATTTCTTGCTCTTATTGTATTACTTGTATTGTAACGCTTGAAATGTTTTTGCTACGATTGTAAGTCGCCCTGGATATGGATGCCTGCTAAGAAATAAATAATAATAATAATAATAATAATTATCTTTATTAATCATTATTATTATTATTATTATTGTAACATTTTACAATTGTAACTGGTGTTTCAGAGCTAAACTGTGCTCATAACAACTCGAGGTAACAAGAACCTGGCCCAATATATCTTCCAACAGGTTGACACAAGAAACATCTGCAAAACATCAAACATAAAAAAAAAAAATCCCAAGTAGATCAGTAGGCACGAAGAAAATGAAATACCCCATCCAAGATAATGAAACAAAGGCGCTAGAACTGACCTGAACTGCTAAACATTCCAACAGCATGTGCAGTATTCTTTCATTTGTGATTGGTGCAAACCTCGTCACATGATATAGTGTCTACCACACAAGTGGATCAGTGACCATGGCAGCTGATCCAGTGTTACATGCTGTACTGAGACACATCCTTGTAGCTGCAGGTCTTACCTCCAGCACACCTCTTCTTCATCCTGCAGTGTTACATGCTGTACTGAGACACATCCTTGTAGCTGCAGGTCTTACCTCCAGGACACCTCTTCTTCATCCTGCAGCGTTACATGCTGTACTGAGACACATCCTTGTAGCTGCAGGTCTTACCTCCAGTACACCTCTTCTTCATCCTGCAGCGTTACATGCTGTACTGAGACACATCCTTGTAGCTGCAGGTCTTACCTCCAGCACACCTCTTCTTCATCCTGCACCTCTTGGTCTCGGACAGCGCCGGGCAGGAGGCCGTCTCCTCCACCTCTTTTCTAATCGTCTCTTTGCTCCTGCTTTGTGTCCCCCATCTGTATCCGCACAGGTGTCCATTGTTGGTGCACGCTGTCCACTCGCTCCACTGACCTGCCTCACAGCCCTCTGCAGAAACAAGTCCAAACCAACATCAACGATTTGGCACCGCCCCCTAGAACAACTATAAAATAACAGATGTCTTTAAAAATTGCAAGATTTCAGTGATCCGTGTTTTATTTGCAGGCTGTCAAAAGTCTTAAGAATGGCGCCTTGTGACGGGGATGTAATAGGGTCCCACTGTAATCCGCCCTCCCGATCTCGTGGCGTTGCATAGGGCAGCCAAGTCGGGGCGAACGACCTGAAAACGATCATACTGGGAGTTCTGGTGTGGTGGGTCGTTTTTGCCCTGACGGAACTGCACGGTCGCCCGGGCTCGCTTTTGCAATCAGCTGTGCTGTGTTTGCCGGGTTGGCTGAGGCGGGGCATTAGCTGATTGCAGAGGCGGGTTGGGCAGTATTTAGGCTGCGTTTCTGCATTCGGGCTCTGTCCTGGATTAGCAACAGGAGTTCGCTGGGCTGCTGCGTGTGTGTGTTGCTACTTACCTCTGCTCCTATTCCAGACCCTGAACAGGCGGCTGCCTGGAGTCCCGAACACGTTCTGCTCTTCTGGAGCGACATGCTTTGGAAGTACCGGAAGTCTAATTTTCGCTCAGGACAGTGAGTGCTGGAGCATGCTGCAGCTAGTGCGAAGGAGCCAACTGCAGACAGCGCCACCACCACTAACGTGGGCTGCCTAAAGAACGGCAGCTACTCTTCTTTTTGAGCACTACTTATTATTGTGTGGGACTGGTTTATTTACTCTCTTTTTATTTTTTTAACCCGGTTTTACCATAGTTGGTACTACCGGGGGTTATTGTGTTTGTTTTGCAATACCTGCTACCTGCCTGGGTGCCGACTGTGGTGTTGGCCCTGTTGTTTTTTTTTTAATAAACTTCTACTCAGTTGCCAGGCGGCACTGAGGTTTTGCCCACAAGCTTCCTGTGTCTGTGACGTCCTTTCTGGTCCTCCCAAAGACAACTCCCACTACCCTCTAACACGTGGTGTCAGAAGTGGGATGTCTCTGACCAGCACACCCTGCAGGTCCCTCTTACAGGACCAAGAGCGACACCGGACGGTGTGGGCGCGACGAGAGGAGCGAGATGCACAGCGGGATGTCGAGAGGGCGGCCCACATGTTGAGATCACAGAGAAGATGGCGGCGATGTGCTGGCGGTGCAGTCCCTGGTACTAGCACGGACTCAGGCTCCAGCAGCACCACCAACGGGCAGCCCCCCCCTAAGATTCGGCTTCAAAAGATGACGCCGGAGGATCACCCAGAAGCGTTCCTCACGACGTTTGAACGGGTCGCCGAAGCATCCTCCTGGCCGGTCGAGTGTTGGGCGGCGCAGCTTGCCCCATGTCTGTCGGGAGAAGCACAGGCAGCCACCGGGCCCCCAAGCAATGAAGCCGCCAGAGATTATCAGCAAGTGAAGGTGGCCATATTACAACGGCTGAATATCACCCTGAGTCTCACTGCCGTAAATTTCGACACTATGTCCGGCCAAGGGAGCCCAGCCCAAGATCATCGCTCAACAGCTCTGGGACCACCTCACCGCTGGCTGCAACCAGGGGCGTGCCAAACAACAGTTGATGGAGTCGGTGGCTGTCGACCAGTTCTTGTCTGTGCTAGATCCAGGGACCCGGACTGGGTGGCCAGGAATACCCCAAACACCATGGAGCGAGCAGTGGAACTGGCGGGCGTATGAAGATGCAGCCCCGACAGGACCCCCAGCCCAGCTCCAGTGAAACCGAGGCCCCGACAGCCCCGACTCCAGCCCCTCGTTTCCCACGAAGCCGGTGGCTTCCATCACCCATCGGGCGCCCCCTCCAAAGTGGAGAATGAGGTTAGCCCCAGCTGGGCCAGATCCACTCCCTGGAACCCACCAAGTGGTGGGGTAGGGAACAAGCAGCCGGTGTCGGTAGCGCCACCCCCTCTCATCTGCTTCCGGTGTCACGAGGCGGGACATATTGCCAGGCTGTGTCCCGCTGCCATGGAATGTGATGTGGCCTCGCTATCCAGCTGCACCGGAGGGTGAGTACCGGGAAAGGGACGGAGGGGCCTTGCATTGTGTCTGTGGTTATTGGGAAAGTGAACACCCACGCTTTAGTGGACTCGGGGTGCAACCACACCATAATTCAGTGAAGCTCTCATGGAGGGGTGGCTGGGCGGCCTCAGGAGCTGTGGCAATTTCGTGTATCCACGGAGACACCAAGCCATACCCAACCACTAAAGTTAGATTGACCATAGATGGTCGGACGTGCCAGGTAGTCGTGGCCGTCAAAAGTTCCGTTCCATACCCTATAATTTTGGGTCGAGACTGGCCTTATTACTCAGAACTTAAGGTTAGGGCGACCCGCCACCGACTGGAGAAGGGGTGGTCTCAGCGAGATTCAATTGGCGGATCTTTCCGCTGAAAGCCGATATGTTTACTGCTAAGTTCCGCCCCGTAAAACTAAACGCGAAGGGCCGAGAAACTGGAGTGGGCAGTATCAAGGCAAGGCTGGGGGCTTGGGGAGAGTCTCCTCAGCTTACCAAACGGAAATTGAAGGGGTGGGTGTTCAGTGTGACCCGGCGGGAACTGGCTACTGAGGAGCCCAGGGCGGAAGCTTACCGAACCTCCGCTCGACATGTCATGAAGTCTGGGACCGGGATGTGGACCCAGAGTGGGAGCAAGCTAACGACCCCACTGCACATCCGGGGCGGGTCCGGTCTGTCGAGGGAAGGAAGTTGACGGCGGGGGCCGCCACATTTCCTCACTTCATCGTGGGCTGGGCGCCTACTGTATAGGGTATCCCAGGCCCCGGCACGGGACAGCCCGTAACACAATTATTGGTTCCGGGTCTTTTCACGAGAGGTCATGCGACTAGCACATGACATTCCATTTTCAGGCCATCTGGGCCGGAAAAGACCCTGGAACGGATACTGGCCCGGTTTTATTGGATGGGACTGCATGATGATGAGGGAGATATGTGGCGGAGTGTCCCGAATGCCAGAGGGTGGCGCCGGCTCGAGTTCGCCCGGGTTCTGGTCCCACTGCCCCTTGTGGGAACCCCTTCGAATAGCAATAGCGGTAGACATAGTGGGGCCGTGCAACCCGCCGACTCTGGATATACGCACATTCTAGTAGTGGTGGATTATGCTACGCGATATCCAGAGGTGCCACTCCGTCCACTAGTGCCGTCGCTATAGCAAAAGAACTAGTACAGATCATGTCAAGAGTAGGGATTCCCAAAGAGATTCTGACGGACCAGGGAACCAACTTTATGTCAGCCACCTTGAAAAAGGTGTATCAGATTCTAAAAATTCGCCCCATCAGGACATCTGTGTACCATCCTCAGACCGATGGACTGGTGGAGCGCTTTAATCAGACTTTAAAGCAGATGTTGAAGCGTTTTGTAGATCAGGAACAGAAGTATTGGGCGCGGCTCCTTCCTTTCCTTATGTTTGCGGTGAGAGAAGTGCCACAGAGCTCAACGGGGTTCTCCCCGTTTGAGCTGCTGTACGGGAGACAACCCCGAGGCATCCTCGATCTAGTGCGTGAGGGTTGGGAGGAGCAGACGACTTCTTCAAAAAATGTAGTGAAATATGTGCTACTGCTCCGAGACCGCCTGGAATTGGTCGGTCGATTGGCTCAAGAGAACCTACGTAACGCTCAGCAATTGCAACAGCAACAGTACAATAAAAAGCTAGAATTGGACTTTTCGACCGGAGACAAGGTACTGTTGCTTCTTCCGACCTCGAATCGAAACTGTTTGCTAAGTGGCAAGGCCCATATGAGGTGGTGCGGCAGTAGGAAAAGTTAATTATGAGATTAGGCAGCCCGACCACCAGAGACCCCTCCAAATTTACCATATAAATTTGTTAAAGCCGTGGAGAGAGAGAGGCCTTGTTTATTACCCACGATAGCCCCGGCGAGGATTTTGGTCCCGGCGGGGCCACTGGGTCAGACCGTTTCCGATTACGATGGGGAACAGTTGCTTCCCGGCAGAAGGTAGAGCTGAGGTCATTGATTGAGGAATTCGATGACGTTTTTTCTAAGGTGCCCGGTAGGACTGACGTCATCAAACATGCTATTATCACTCCTCCAGGTGTCACTGTTCGGCAGCGGCCATACCGGATCCCGGAAAGTCAACGGGAGGTCATGCAACGGGAGGTGGATAGTATGCTTGAGCTTGGAGTTGTGCAACCTTCCCAGAGCGAGTGGTGCAGTCCAGTGGTAATGGTACCTAAGAAGGATGGCACCACCCGTTTCTGTGTAGATTTTCGGAAGGTCAACGCAGTCTCTAAGTTTGATGCGTACCCCATGCCCCGGGTGGATGAACTCCTTGATCGCCTGGGAGACGCGAGGTACCTGTCAACTCTGGACTTGACAAAGGGATATTGGCAGATCCCGTTAACATCCAGCTCTAGGGAGAAAACCGCATTTAACCCCAGGGGGCTTGTTTCATTTCCAGACCATGCCTTTTGGGTTGCATGGAGCCCCGCGACTTTCCAGAGAATGATGGACAGGTGTTGGCCCCACATCGTCAGTATGCGGCAGCGTATATTGATGACGTGGTAGTGTTTAGCTCCACCTGGAGGGAGCATTTGGTTAGACTCACGGCTGTCCTTCAGTCTCTGAGAGAAGCGGGTCTAACAGCTAATCTGGGGAAATGCGCATTTGGCAAAACCGAAACTCAATATCTTGGCTTCATTATGGGTAATGGTAGAGTGAAGCCGGTAGCCTCCAAGGTCCAGGCGTTGGTGGACACACCGGTTCCTCGGACCAAGGCCCAGGTGAGATCGCTTTTAGGACTGGCAGGCTATTACCGCCGTTTCATCCCAGTATTCCACCATTGTTAGTCCTTTGATCGACCTCACCAAGAAGGGCGCCCAAATTCTGTGCAGTGGTCAGGGCAGTGTCAGGGAGCGTTTGATAAGATTAAGGAGATTCTGTCCCAGGCCCCTGTGTTGATAGCTCCGGATTTCAGACGGGAATTCATCCTCCAGACTGACGCTTCGGATGTGGGTCTGGGGGCTGTTTTGTCCCAGGAGATAGACGGAGTGGAGCATCCGGTGCTATACCTTAGTAAGAAAATGGCTCCACGTGAGCGTAACTACTCTGTCATAGAGAAGGAGTGCTTGGCCATTAAATGGGCCATGAACTCGCTTCGCTATTATCTCCTGGGACGACCGTTTACCCTTGTCACAGATCACGCTCCTCTTAAGTGGCTAAGCACGATGAGGGACACGAACGCCCGGATTACTCGGTGGAGTCTGGCGCTGCAACCCTTTAACTTCACTGTTAAACATCGTATGGTAAGGAACATCAAAATGCTGACTTTTTTCGAGGGAGGGGGGCCAATTGGGAAGTTAAGAGGTCGGCCGAGGGGCCTCACGGCTCCACTCTGAGGGGGGGGGACTTGTGACGGGATGTAATAGGGTCCCACTGTAATCCCCTCCCGATCTCGTGTGGCGTTGCATAGGCAGCCCAAGTCGGGGCGAACGACCTGAAAACGATCATACTGGGAGTTCTGGTGTGGTGGGTCGTTTTGCCCTGACGCTGAACTGCACGGTCCGCCGGCCTTTTTTTGCAATCAGCTGTGCTGTGTTTGCCGGTTGGCTGAGGCGGGGCATTAGCTGATTGCAGAGGCGGGGTTGGGGCAGTATTTAGGCTGCGGTTTCTGCATTCGGGCTCTCTGTCCTGGATTAGCAACAGGAGTTCGCTGGGCTGCTGCGTGTGTGTGTTGCTACTTACCTCTGCTCCTATTCCAGACCCCTGAACAGGCGGGCTGCCTGCCTGCGACCCGTTCTGCTCTTCTGGGCGTATGCTTTGGAAGTACCGAAGTCTAATTTTTCGCTCAGGACAGTGAGTGCTGGAGCATGCTGCAGCTAGTGCGTGAAGGAGCCAACTGCAGACACAGCGCCACCACCACTAACGGCCGCCTAAAGAACGGCAGCTACTCTTCTTTGGAGCACTACTTTATTATTGTGTGGGACTGGTTTATTTACTCTTTTTATTTTTTTAACCCGGTTTTACCATAGTTGGTACTACCGGGGGTTGTTGTGTTTGTTTTGCAATACCTGCTACTCTGCCTGGGTGCCGACTGTGGTGTTGGCCCTGTTGTTTTATTTTAATAAACTTCTACTCAGTTGCCAGGCGGCACTGAGGTTTTGCCCACAAGCTTCCTGCGTCTGTGACGTCCTTTCTGGTCCTCCCAAAGACAACTCCCACTACCCTCTAACACGCCTAAAAAAGCTGGTAGTAAAAGTGTCTTAGGGTTTTGCGAGTACAACATGCCTGATTAATAAGTGTGTCTCAATTGTGTTTAAAGTGGCAGGAATAGGTGTCAGAGCTGGGAGGTGGTGCTGCTGTAAAAGTAAACTGTTTATCAAGTAGGGCTACAGCAGTGACTGTCTTCAATGACAAACTGCTATCGTTGGCATTAAAGCGCAGCTGGGTATTTTTGGGATGGTTTAGAATCCCTTTTTTATTTTATTAATTCAATATTAATTCATGTTAATATATTCATGCAATGCTGTTTTTTGTATTACTGTTATGCACTTATTTTGAGGTTCTCATACACATTTTCCAAAAACCATTTCAATGATTTAGTAGTTATTATTATTTTTTAAAATGTAAAGAGGCCGTGTGGCCTCCCCAGAGCTCTAAGAATCACGTCTTAGCTCTCAGTACAGCAGGCACACCGCAGTGTACCCACTAACCTGTCCCCCTGCAACACCCTGCCCCCAGTGGATGTAAGAAGCGCCACGTTGCTCTAAGTGTTTGTAATTGCAGAGAAAATGTTGCATTTCTTGAATTTCATACCCGTACCAAGTTACACTTTAAAAGATCACTCATATTGGGACATATTTTCAGAGCGTTTCCTCCATTCTTTAATCAAGGAGAACAATGTTAATGAAAAATGAAAAACAAAAAAACACCCCAAGAAGAGCACGGGAAATCTCTAACTGTGTTGTTTGATTGTAATTGTGTAAAATGCAAAATTAAAGACCGGAGTAAAGCCACTATCAGATAGAAACATGCAGCTCCCGCTCTCACCGATACAGTCTGTGAGGTGGGGTGAGGTCCCGTCTGGACAGCTGCTCAGGCACTTCCCTTTAAACAGGTGGAATCCAGCTTTACACCTCATGCAGAAATCCTTGCTGAAACAATTCTCACAATTGGGTGTCTTGCATTCTAAAATAAATGTGATTAAAAAAGAAAGGGGGAACAAACAGCCATGCTTTAACTTGTGCTCTGTACAGTGATTTATTCATATTTAAATATTCTATTACTGTAGATCACAAGCTTTTTATTTTATTTGATCTAAGATAGAAACAACTCTTGATTTAAGATGGATACAAATGTCTCTATACAAATATCATTTATTTATTAAACAGATGTGTTCCCTGTACAGAAAGCATTTTTATATTATTGTTTGATCAATAAACAATGTTGTATACATTCTGTCATAAGTTACTATTAAACACTCAATAGTACAAACAATTTAAATAAGAGTAATTTAACCCAATCATGTTCCCAGCTCTGTTCTATAGATCTGAAAGCAGAGTGCTATACAGCTGCTCTGAAACAGATTGGAAGCTCTGTTCTTTCCACACTTACTGGTGCATCTGTTAATATGTTGCCCCCGCACGCCGTAGTGTCCCGGTGGGCAGGATTGCACACACGAGCCGTGCTGTCGCATCCCTTCTCTCTGAATGAACAGGAACAGCTTCTCTGGGCACTTCAGGCAGCCGTTGTCTCCGGAGCACTCGAGACAGCCCTTGCAGTCTTCAGGCAAATCAGAACTGACTGAAACAAACAGGGAAACCATCAGCATTGCAAATCAGAACTGACTGCAACAAACAGGGAGACCGTCAGCATTGCAACTCAGAACTGACTGAAACAAACAGGGAGACCGTCAGCATTGCAAATCAGAACTGACTGAAACAAACAGGGAGACCGTCAGCACTGCAAATCAGAACTGACTGAAACAAACAGGGAGACCGTCAGCATTGCAACTCAGAACTGACTGAAACAAACAGGGAGACCGTCAGCATTGCAACTCAGAACTGACTGAAACAAACAGGGAGACCGTCAGCATTGCAAATCAGAACTGACTGAAACAAACAGGGAGACCGTCAGCATTGCAAATCAGAACTGACTAAACAAACAGGGAGACCGTCAGCATTGCAACTCAGAACTGACTGAAACAAACAGGGAGACCGTCAGCATTGCAAATCAGAACTGACTGAAACAAACAGGGAGACCGTCAGCATTGCAAATCAGAACTGACTGAAACAAACAGGGAGACCGTCAGCATTGCAAATCAGAACTGACTGAAACAAACAGGGAGACCGTCAGCATTGCAACTCAGAACTGACTAAACAAACAGGGAGACCGTCAGCATTGCAACTCAGAACTGACTAAACAAACAGGGAGACCGTCAGCATTGCAACTCAGAACTGACTAAACAAACAGGGAGACCGTCAGCATTGCAAATCAGAACTGATTAAAAGCTGTATTTACTGGGATATAATAGGCATACATTTTGTATTGTTTTGCATTACTGCGTGTGTGTGTGTGTGTATATATATACACACACACACACACACACACATGCATATACTATTGAAAAGTAACACACGCTTTCACATATTTCTGATTACTTTTCCAATACACAATCCTTAGAAATGCAAGCAATCTGCCAGTGCTAAGAATGGATATGAAGTCATCAAGGGCTTATAGGATTATGTTACACAAACTGTCAGTTTTCCGTGACCGCTCTTTCTTTACATCTGAAGAAGGGGCCCTGCTTTTTTAAAAGGCATGTCTATTTTGTGCCAGCAGAGTGCAGCCTCATTATACCACGAAGTGAAATCTCCTGGCCTGCAACACCGCTCAACTCTCCCCATGGACACAAAATCAATTCTATTTAAAGATCATCTCCCACGTTCTTTAAAACATATCAAACGAAGCTACGCATGCAGTTGCATGAATGCATTTATAAATACAGGGGAGACCGGGGACAACTGTAACACCTTGACAGTGCATTTCTAATCTGCTGAAACAGCACACTGATGATCACAGAAACACCCCGTACGCCAAGCCAAGCCATCCGACCACTACCCTCTTGTTTGCATTTCATCGATTATGAAGGAAAATAAGCACAGCGTGACCGAGGACGAGCATTCACAGATAAAAAAGAATATATATATCAAATAAAAAACAGGTTTCAATACTCTGGATTCAATGAAACGCTGGCCCCATGTGTACATGAAAGAAGATGCTACTTTGGCAGTCTGTGCAACGTTAAAGGTAACGTTACTGTACATAGCAGTGCTTAAAACATTTTCTCATACTGTGTAACTGTATGATTTCAGTAATGGTGCACACAAGGGTGGCACGTTACATTAAACATTGTATGAAAGAATCTTTGTTGTTTGTGTCATTTGTAAAATTTCTTTTGACACTGAATAAATGAATTGAACCCACTATAAATAAACGCACACATATTATTCAGAAATCTATATGCACATTTGAACTCAATGCAAGATATTCTGTATGTTTGCATCTGATTTGCAGTATATTATCTAAATTAGAGCTATAAATGGTCATTATTTATTTCTTAGCAGACACCCTTATCCAGGGCGACTTACAATTGTTACGAGATATTACATTATTTTTACATACAGTTAGCCATTTATACAGGTGGGTTTTTACTGGAGCAATCTAGGTAAAGTACCTTGCTCAAGGGTACAACAGCAGTGTCCCCCACCTGGGATTGAACCCACGACCCTCCGGCCAAGATTCCAGAGCCCTAACCACTACTCCACACTGCTGCTCCTATATAGCTATATGACGATCCAATCTTGTGTTATATTGTACAATGTGTTTCCATTCCTTCCCAGAGGTAAATCACAGTTATTACGAGTCCCGCCAAGTAGTAAACTTTAAAACACCTTCATTAAAAAGGCTGTCTGGTTTAAGAAGACCTTATGATTTCACAGTAAGAAGACCTTATGATTTCACAGTCAAGGTAAAGCCTTCTCTAGACATGCTCAGCGTTATTTTACTGATCCCTGCATTCACATTCTACTGGCTTCAGATGCGGGTTTTGAACCTCATTTTACTGTGGAAAATGAATAAGCAAGCCATAACAAAACAGAGAGACAAAAACACATTACAAAAAAACAACATCCCTGTGGTTTGAGACCATCAGTTACGCTTTGAGAGAAAAGGACAATGCAACGCCTAAATTAATTCTCTATGACTTCTGTAAACAATTTAATGAGCAATGCACATCCCAATTATGCATTGATATATATATATATATATATATATATATATATATATATATATATATATATATATATATATATAGTGCATAAGTACTATGATTCACTTTTCTATATTGCTTATCGACTGTGGATGGAACCACATACCATGATAAATGTGACAGTGTAGAAATCAGCTTTAAGAGGAAAGGCTTCTTTCACATTGCCAGAGCAGCGTTGGACAGCATTTGAATTGCAGCACTGGATCAATTACCAGACAGGGGGGTTATTAAATTAGATAAAGACCCATTCAATTCAATCTTCAGCTTGCCAGCAGTGCTAAAAGGATACTTGGGGCCCTGTTTTGAATCCAGTTCAGATTTGCTAAGATCACTCAAACAGAAAAAGGCCACAAACAAGCATTGCAGCGTGGGCTCTTATCTCTTCTTCTGAGTGGCTTTTGGGTTTCATTCTTCTCACAAATTTCATCAGACTATCAAGAAATGTAGGTAGAGAACTGACCGACACACATACACACACACACACATATATATATACCCTTCGGTCACACATTTTTTTCATTTAAGTTTTAGAAATTTTAAAACAGTTTGTCTGCACTCTATGGAGTTCTAGAAGTTGCCGTGCCATAACTTAAAAACATAAACAGACATGTATTAAATACATAGATAGGAAACTTAACTTGGTGAATGATGCCCCCAGTGCCTGAAGGGGGTCTGTACATACACATGATCGTGTTAGATAACGCCAGTGTATTTTCCACACTCGTTTGGTTTGGGTTGGTTGCTGGAGGCACACAACGTGCCCTGTAGCCGCTTCCGTGACTTTCGCTAATGATGCACGCCTGGCTCGAGAATTTCTTGATACGTTATTCGACTGCAAATCTTCTCTACACTGGAGGAAATCCACCTCCTTTGCAAAATGTGTTATTAATAAAGCAAAGTAATGCCTTTTTCAATTTAGATGAAAACAGGAAGAGTGTATTATGTTTGTGAATGTAGCCAGTGAAGACTCCTTGGGCCCTGCTGAGCACCGAATGGTTTTCATCTCGTTTCAAACCCTGATTGGGGAGAAGGAGAAAAGGAGCCCGCGCCTACTGGGGCTTTTCTTTAAACCGCACCCCTGCCAAGCAGGCTTCCTACCTCATTATTTGTATTATTAGTGTAAAAAGAGAGTACCACAGATTAGAGAACTATATCTATCACACGCACTTTGCATGTAGCGCAGCTGCTCTGACTCAAAATAAACTGAAACATCATGTATTCTTCACCGCCTACCTGTTATTGCGTGTTTTCAATCACCCTGCTTGTTATGGACCTAGCTTACTAACTATTCCAGCAATCGTACAGCAAGATTTCAACCACTTCTGAACGCGAGGTCATTTTACAAATGTCCGCCTTCATTTCATTGATATAATGGTGCCACAGTGGTCATCATTGTCATATATTTTTCTGAGAGGGTTATATCACTCCATAATAATAATAATAATAATAATAATAATTTATTTTTAAAGAGCACCGGGGGTTGCTGGCGCGGTCGGTTAAATGTGCTAGCTCTCTAAAATGTGCTACAGCTGCTGTTCATTTTAAACTCATTCATTTTTTTTGTTTTTACTGTCATTGCATATCAGTTCCAGTAAGCATAAATAACTGCTAGCCGTCAGGTTCACAGATCATTTCCCAATCATTTTCTTTTACAAGCTTAGTTCGTTGCAAACCAGTTCATTTATATTTCTCACAGCTGAGATCCAATAAATATTTGGATTAATTTCCCTTATTCTAAAACTGCATCTGTCCCGAATTATCCTGCATTCTGTTGTAATAACTCTAGCAGTGCGGAAGGTGCATGCCAACAGAGCCCAATTAGGAGGCACAATAATTGAAAGAATGTTTGGGAAGGACAACTCCTTTAGGAAACGACTGCTCTGATTTCATATGTTATTAGCGTGTTTGTTTAGCAGCGTTTAGAAAGACAGGGTATCCTTACATGACATCTTAGAATGTGACTGTTACAGTGGTGTGTGTGCCTTACTATTAATCTTACAAATCCAGAAAGCAGACCTCCTGTATACAGAGCAGATCACAGGTGAATTCCAGCCATGCTCAACGTCTCTAAACTAGCTTCAGAGGTAGAGTGAACACAAATACTACTGCTGCTACTACTGACTGAATTACCATTATGCTTCATTATTTCCGTTATAAGTCTGGAATAAATTACTGCCTGTGCATGGCGACCTCATATGGGGACGGATTGAAAAGGATCTCCACTAGTGTTAATATGGGGACATATGGAAGACGCAAATGCATGATAGCCTTCAATAAGGAAGCCATTTCCTCCCTCCTCAGAACAAAGCTGGACTGATTCAGTGGATCTCAGAACAAAGCAGGACTGATACAGTGGATCTCAGAACAAAGCTGGACTGATTCAGTGAATCTCAGAACAAAGCTGGACTGATTCAGTGGATCTCAGAACAAAGCTGGACTGATTCAGTGGATCTCAGAACAAAGCTGGACTGATACAGAGAGTAGTGGTTAGGGCTCTGGACTCTTGACCGGAGGGTCATGGGTTCAATCCCAGGTGGGGGACACTGCTGCTGTACCCTTGAGCAAGGTACTTTACCTAGATTGCTCCAGTAAAAACACAACTGTATAAATGGGTAATTGTATGTAAAAAAATAATGTAATTGTATGTAAAAATAATGTGATATCTTGTAACAATTGTAAGTCGCACTGGATAAGGGCATCTGCTAAGAAATAAATAAATAAATAAATACTACTACTACTACTAATAATAATACTAATAATACTAATTTCGCCTCAACAGGCAAACAGTCATTGACATTTGCCAGCTGCTTCAGGCTGACCTGGGAGGACACATGCGGAGAGCACACTGTTTGCTTGTAGCACGAAGGCACACGCACCAACACAGAAAAGCGGATTCTGTCAATATGCAAGTAGTGTGTGATCTGTGACGCCAACAACTACATCACAGATGTTAATGCAAACTATTGCTGCTCCGCTCATGACTTGCTTATCCTCGCTAATTCGCAGGTGGCCGCTGCGTTTCAGCGGGACGACAGTCTGAGAGGCTGGTTGATAGGGGAGAACGGGTATCCACTGAAGCGGTGGCTGCTGACCCCGCTGCTCAACCCCGTGACCCCTGCCGAACAGAGGTGTAACCGTACCTTTAAATGTGCTCCTACTGTAGAGGCCTAACTGAGCGAACATTTGAAATCCTCAAAACGTGATTCCGATGTTTGGATGTCTCTGGGGGAACACTACAGTACAGGTTAGCAATATCACCCTGGCTTGTGTTTCACACAACATAGCTCTCCGTAATGGATGCTGAACTTCCAGAGGAAAGATTACAGGCTTTGAGGGAAGCAGATGCTGAACTTGACGCCCCAGTGTTGGAGGGTGCAGATGCTGCTCCAGGCAGGTCAGACAAAGCCTTATAGACAGGGGTTCACATAACTGGTACGCAGCATGCGGTCCAATAAAAAAAAAAAAAAAGCGGACTTAGTTACTGTTGTATAAGACGCAAAATGCAGGAAAAGCAGTTATAATAAAGACAGTGACGGGGCTCTCGGTTCGAAGGTGCGCTATACATGCTTAACTTAAGGAAAACTCCTGATTCTAAATTTTGATGTGCGTTAGCCCACGCATGAGACCCGACATCTAAATCACGTTTTCGTGCGCTATCGTAGCGCTTCGCTAACGCTGTCATTTTACCCTAGCGATAGCATGTTTTGCTAAATAGGGCCCCATGTTTTAAAATGCATAGTTACTCAGTGTGCTGGTGTAACTGTGTTCACGAGCTCTGCACCAGGTGCGCAAACATGAGCTCACAATGAAATACCTTTCCAATTATTTTAGCCACACATACAGTGGCAAGTTCAGAGAGAATGTTCTAAAGAAAATAGCTCTTCAGTGTGAGTCATGAATTAAAGGCTGCCAAAAGTAATAACTATCTTAAACTGGTATTTAACAGAGTGCCGAAATAATACTACCACTGCTACTATTAATAATAATAATAATAATAATAATAATAATAATAATAATAATAATACATCTGCATAAAGAGGTAACCTGAGGTACTGGCAGTGGATAGTAGCCTAACTATTCGATTAAATACATTATTTCCAGTATATATTTTGGCTCTGTTAGGCAGACATGCGGTAGTTAAGATCTCGGGTTAAGAGCTCAGGTTGTAATTGCATTTGCAGTCTAAATATCTAATCCGTCCGCTTTCTGAAATTTGAACGGCACGGCTATACAGGCAAATTAGATTTTATGCATAAGAATTGTCAACAATGTTTAGCAACAGATTATAAAAATATTTTAGTATAGGCTTTCTTTCATAAACTTTAACAGAGAAGGTTTCTTGTAAATATTGTTTTATGAATTATGCATGCGGGACACGTGTGTATTTAATCTGAAACAAACAAACGCACACACACACACACACAGACTCACGCACACACACACACACAGACTCACACACACACACACACACACAGACTCACACACACACACACACACACACACACACACACACACACACACACACACACAGACTCACACACACACACACACACACACACACAGACTCACGCACACACAGACTCACGCACACACACACACACACACACACACAGACACACACACACACAGACTCACGCACACACACTCACTCACACACACACACACACACACACACACACACACACACACACACACACACACACACACTCTGGAGCCTTCTTGCTCTGACATCTTGATTATGAAAATTGTTTGCAATTGTTAAGCATCACTAAACATACAACATCTTTCAGAAAATGAAAAAAACGTGATTTGAGTTCTTTTAGATGATGATGATGATGATTATTATTATTATTATTATTATTATTATTATTATTATTATTATTATTATTATTATTATTATTATAATAATATTAGTAGTAGTAGTAGTAGTAGTAGTAGTAGTAGTAGTAGGTATTATTATTATTAATAATACAAACACAGTATTGTTTTTATTTGGTTTTTAATCTTTCACCAATTTGACATTTTGTTGCACAGGATTGTTCAGACAACAATGGCTTTCTTATCTTAGTGGGTTTTAATGTAACTTTAAAATTGCTGCTTTTGTATTACGTGTATACTGTTATTTAAATGTGTTATTTAAATGGTCTGACTGGCAGTTGTATGTGTGACATGCTATACAAATGCTTTGCGGTTTGTTCTTTTTTTCTGCTGTGTACTGTACAGTGCTTTACGATACTTGTATAAAAAGCGCTATATAAATGCAATAACTAACTAAATCAATCTGGAGGGGTCTGGATGTGAGCTAAGACAGTTTACATTTATGAATATAAACATAATCAAATACAATCTGTATCTTTATTTCAAAGAGATATTGTTAACGCATATTTTATATCATGCATGCTGACAAACACATCTTTGGGATTGCTTAAAA
>JAHFZB010000194.1:48500-63500 GCA_036884735.1 Huso huso | reverse complement strand
ATCTTTTTTATGTTTTCTTGTAGCTATTAATATGTATTTGTGTCGTTTTACAAAAGCCAAGATATCATATAACTTAGGAAAATTGCAAAAGCGTGCAAGGGTGAAATAATAGCGAAATTGAAACTCTGGAAAGCAATAATTTAAAAAGTATAAGGTCTGCATTTGATGAAGAGCGGTTTCGTTGGAGTAAACACCATGTGCCCACACAACACATTCAATTCACAACAGATGCGCCTCTCTGAAATCAGAATGATGTGCTTATTTGTGGCACGCCAGTTCGCAGGTATCTGCTTATTGTACACAAGACACTTGGAATCATCACAAGGGCTCTGCTCATACCACAGCGTTGGATCATCTTACTGGCTTTGCAGCCCTGCATGGCTTTGATGTTGCATGATTTTAAAAGGACTGTCTCGGATTCCCCATGATCAGGGAAATCGGCTTCCAGTCTTCTTTATCTAAAAAAAACATTTCTGCAAGAAGCAGAAATCAAAAGAAGTGTCACAAAAAATCTTGGTCCTGTTCTAGAGGAAAGGTTTTCTAACAGTTTTACAATATCGGTCAACCCAAAATCAACAAGAAGCTCCAACTTCCCACAGAACTTATTGTCCTGTTCCTTCATTTTTAAAATGTGTGGTTCATTTATTATTATCAGAACCAGATATCTTTAAAGGAGCGCTCTCGTGGTGCCTGCTTGCATTGTGCCTAACCATAACCACTGCTGTTGTCATTACACCATTCACAATGTGATTACACCATTCACAATGTAATTACACCATTCACAATGTAATTACACCATTCACAATGTAATTACACCATTCACAATGTGATTACACCATTCACAATGTGATTACACCATTCACAATGTCATTACACCATTCACAATGTAATTACACCATTCACAATGTAATTACACCATTCACAATGTAATTACACCATTCACAATGTAATTACACCATTCACAATGTGATTACACCATTCACAATGTCATTACACCATTCACAATGTGATTACACCATTCACAATGTAATTACACCATTCACAATGTCATTACTACGTAACCACACATAACATTCCAGTGTAATTACAGTGGAGGACATGCTGTGTGTAAAAGTACGCTGAGCCATATCTTCAATAGAGATGTGCAGGAAAGACCTGTCTCACAAACACTCCTCAGCTCAAGTTATGTGATATCTTCAATAGAGATGTGCAGAAAAGACATGTCTCTATGTGTAACAGTCACTGAAAACCAAGAGAGTGACACAACTTCCCTCTAAAAAACAAAAGGATAGGTAAGTAAGTTCAGATGTGATTCACTTATTCTTCACCTTTCCCTTACCCTTTTTTATCTGGGTTACAATCATTCTGAGCAGTGGTCCTAGTCCTAAACCTGAAGGGACCGGAACGCCACTAAAATATCGATTTTCTTGAACAAAAATTATTATACAAATTCACATTGTATTTTATATTGAACTTCTAGTAACACATATAATAGGAAATGCATTTATCTCATTTCTACTCAGTCGTAGTCTTAAAGGATCTTTCAGGATCTTTGGGATAAAAACCACCCGACTAAGTTCTGGGATCAAATCAGGTGAGTACTGATGGTGCGAACAGCCTCCTCTCCTTCTTAACCTTATGTTTCTCTTATGTGAATACGGTTTTGAAAAAAAATCAGATTGAATTATTGATTATACTTTTATTTTAAAATGCAACTTCACCACAGATATGAACAAGAGGCAAACAAGGCTGGCGCACGGAAGTCAACCATTGAGAATGTGGAACCCTTTCAAGCACGGCCGCAGACTTGCATTTATATTATTAAACGGAGTCGTTGTGTAAAAGAAGGCTCAGCAGGCAGCCTGTTGGTTTGTTTGCAGAATCTGTTCCAGTTTGATCTCTGTTAACATTTGATGATTCACAGGCACCGATTTTACTTGCTTGAAGTGTACAAAGGCAGACGATTGCCTTTTTATTGATTTTGGAATTGCTATTAGCTGTTGCCTGGTTAATGTAAAGCTTGATACTTCCTTACTTCCTCCTTAGCTCAGTGTTTGAATGTGCATTACCAGCGCTGAGTGCACACAGCTAGGTACAGTGTTTGAATGTGCATTACCAGCACTGAATGCACACAGCTAGGTACAGTGTTTGAATGTACATTACCAGCGCTGAGTGCACACAGCTAGGTACAGTGTTTGAATGTGCATTACCAGCACTGAATGCACACAGCTAGGTACAGTGTTTGAATGTGCATTACCAGCACTGAATGCACACAGCTAGGTACAGTGTTTGAATGTACATTACCAGCAGCTCAGCTAGGTACAGTGTTTGAATGTACATTACCAGCACTGAGTGCACTCAGCTAGGTACAGTGTTTGAATGTACATTACCAGCGCTGAGTGCACTCAGCTAGGGAGAGGTCATAAATGACCTCTGCTTTCTGACCCCCAGATGTTCTAAGTGTGGTCAAATAATAGAGCAATTTCAATAAAAGAAACTGATGTTTAGTGAGGAGACTGATGCAAGCAGACCATGACTAAGATTAAAGCACATGGAAACATGAGCGTTAGGATATCCCCCGGGAATATTTCAGAAACGTCAGTGACTAACGTCAAGCTGCTGGATGTGGTTCTATGAACACGTTTTATATGACCATCAATAAAATAAATTAGAACAATGGGCTTTGAGAATCAAACCAACTCTGTTTGGATTCCTTTTCCTTCCTCTTGATAGTCTGGCTCTACATCTAACCATGTATCATGAAAGAGTCTTGAATAATAATGAGAATAATAATAATGATACTAATAATGATACTACTACTACTACTACTACTACTACTACTACTACTACTAATAATAATAATAATAATAGTTAGAATTGGGTGCAATTGGATACCCCTCTCCCAAAAAAAAATGCAATTAACCTCAACTATAAAAATAATTCAGTTAAGAGCTCATTGCGTTACACTGCAGACTGAGAATGCAGTCTACACATGCAAGCAATTCTTAGAACATTTTACAAGCTTCTTTTTTATTGCTAAAACATAAAGCTCACACACAAATGGGTACTAACCTGAGGTCTTGAATGCAGCTGGAGAGTGGAATCATGTTGTCAAAGCTGTGCACTTCCTAATTATATAAAAATACCTCTGTACACAGCACTGCACACGGAAGGGGACGGTTCAGCTAAGAAAGCACCAGCACTCTTACTGCAAGAACACTGCAGAGATGTTTGCAGGAGGTTGTGTGCGTCATTCGACAGGTAATGAAAAGGCTTGCATTGATTGCAAAGTCAAATGTACAGCTTGTTTACTATAAGGATCCGCAGGTGTTAAATTGAAACCACATTGAACTGCAGAACGAGTCCCTTTATAAGAGTCTTGGCAATGCTGGTGCACGGGGTTTGAAGGTCATGCTAAAACACATGCAGCTGGAAGAAACTGCATAACAGCAGATAAAAAACACGGCAGCCTTGTAGTGGAACTCAAGCTTCTTGACTAATCAGAGCAGGCTGGTGCGCAGTACACCTTTCAGGCAGCCTTTTGAAAATACTACTAACTGTACTTAGGGAAACCAGGGAAAGGCTGAATAGTTTAAACACACAGCTTCCATTTTATTTTATTTGGGTGCAACAATTTCCATTTCACACTACATACATAATCGGGATCAAATAATGTTAAAAAAGTGATTGTGAATGAAGCAAACAAACAAAAACTCCAACAAAAAATAATATTAAAGATGCCATGTGTTGTGCTCCTCGTTCTTTTCTAAGGTACAGTTATTTGAATCATTTTAATAAGCAGAACACTTTCACTGTTTACATTATCGAAAACGCATATAAAAACGTGTATTTAAAATGTCTTTGACCACTTCATTTAATTAACCAAAACAAAGTGTATATATATATAATAACCAGTATGCATGATTGTTATAAGATGAACATGTAGTTTTAAGATAGTAGTAGTCATTGTATATGACCTGACCCCAGACTTTGGCTTAATCTTAACCCTAACCTAATGGAAAGCAACTCTTCTGAAAGGGAACGGTCACCATTCCTACAGCTCCACAATATTTCACGCCACTGGAATTGACAGAAGATAGAAGTTTAACATGGTGCAGGTTTGCACTGAAGCACACATCTTCAAAGTACTTTAAACATGTTCCCAGGGAAGTCCTTTAGAGTTATTCCTGAAGCGTGGGGTTCAGTAGTGCAACATCATACACATTAACTTAACAAAACAGCCTGGCTTCCATTGGATGGAGGTGGGAGAGCGGCCAGTCCCTCCCGAATCTCTGTCCTGAGGTAAACCAGGGCCTGTGAGTGGAACTCGAAGCTCAACAGCCAGTCCTGTTCAGGAGGTCCGAGGCGGTGAGCAGAGAAAAGAAAGCACACTCACAGATTTCACTTTAACAAAAGCCAGTTCTGTCTTTGGTGTGGCTTTAGGAAAGCAGGCACATCTAAAGAACATAAAAATAAGTTTGAGAAACGTTATATACAGCCACGTGTAAAATGTTTTTTTTTTAAATAACCGCTGATGCAGAGAGCTTGTGGAGATCATCACTACAAACTGCTTTATCTTATGCAGAGCTGTATCTGCAGCTGTAGTATAGGGTTACCAGAAATGCCCATGCTTCCAGTATCTCATGGTTTCTTCCAGTATCTGCATGGTATTCCAGTATCTGCATGGTTTCTTCCAGTATCTCATGGTTTCTTCCAGTATCTCATGGTTTCTTCCAGTATCTACATGGTATTCCAGTATCTGCATGGTATTCCAGTATCTGCATGGTTTCTTCCAGTATCTGCATGGTATTCCAGTATCTACATGGTATTCCAGTATCTACATGGTATTCTAGTATCTGCATGATATTCCAGTATCTACATGGTATTCCAGTATCTGCATGGTTTCTTCCAGTATCTGCATGGTATTCCAGTATCTACATGGTATTCCAGTATCTACATGGTATTCCAGTATCTCATGGTTTCTTCCAGTATCTACATGGTATTCCAGTATCTGCATGGTATTCCAGTATCTGCATGGTTTCTTCCAGTATCTGCATGGTATTCCAGTATCTACATGATATTCCAGTATCTACATGGTATTCTAGTATCTGCATGATATTCCAGTATCTACATGGTATTCCAGTATCTGCATGGTTTCTTCCAGTATCTGCATGGTATTCCAGTATCTACATGGTATTCCAGTATCTACATGGTATTCCAGTATCTGCATGGTTTCTTCCAGTATCTGCATGGTATTCCAGTATCTGCATGGTATTCCAGTATCTCATGGTTTCTTCCAGTATCTACATGGTATTCCAGTATCTGCATGGTATTCCAGTATCTGCATGGTTTCTTCCAGTATCTGCATGGTATTCCAGTATCTACATGGTATTCCAGTATCTACATGGTATTCTAGTATCTGCATGATATTCCAGTATCTACATGGTATTCCAGTATCTGCATGGTTTCTTCCAGTATCTGCATGGTATTCCAGTATCTACATGGTATTCCAGTATCTGCATGGTATTCCAGTATCTGCATGGTATTCCAGTATCTGCATGGTATTCCAGTATCTGCATGGTATTCCAGTATCTACATGGTATTCCAGTATCTGCATGGTTTCTTCCAGTATCTGCATGGTATTCCAGTATCTATATGGTATTCCAGTATCTCATGGTTTCTTCCAGTATCTACATGGTATTCCAGTATCTGCATGGTTTCTTCCAGTATCTGCATGGTATTCCAGTATCTACATGGTATTCCAGTATCTACATGGTATTCCAGTATCTACATGGTATTCCAGTATCTGCATGATATTCCAGTATCTACATGGTATTCCAGTATCTGCATGGTTTCTTCCAGTATCTGCATGGTATTCCAGTATCTACATGGTATTCCAGTATATACATGGTATTCCAGTATCTGCATGATATTCCAGTATCTACATGGTATTCCAGTATCTGCATGGTTTCTTCCAGTATCTGCATGGTATTCCAGTATCTACATGGTATTCCAGTATCTGCATGGTTTCTTCCAGTATCTGCATGGTATTCCAGTATCTACATGGTATTCCAGTATCTACATGGTATTCCAGTATCTGCATGATATTCCAGTATCTACATGGTATTCCAGTATCTGCATGGTTTCTTCCAGTATCTGCATGGTATTCCAGTATCTACATGGTATTCCAGTATCTGCATGGTTTCTTCCAGTATCTGCATGGTATTCCAGTATCTACATGATATTCCAGTATCTACATGGTATTCCAGTATCTACATGGTATTCCAGTATCTGCATGGTTTCTTCCAGTATCTGCATGATATTCCAGTATCTACATGGTATTCCAGTATCTGCATGGTTTCTTCCAGTATCTGCATGGTATTCCAGTATCTACATGGTATTCCAGTATCTACATGGTATTCTAGTATCTGCATGGTTTCTTCCAGTATCTGCATGATATTCCAGTATCTACATGATATTCCAGTATCTGCATGGTATTCCAGTATCTACATGGTATTCCAGTATCTACATGGTATTCCAGTATCTGCATGGTATTCCAGTATCTACATGGTATTCCAGTATCTGCATGGTTTCTTCCAGTATCTGCATGGTATTCCAGTATCTACATGATATTCCAGTATCTGCATGGTATTCCAGTATCTACATGGTATTCCAGTATCTACATGGTATTCCAGTATCTGCATGGTTTCTTCCAGTATCTGCATGGTATTCCAGTATCTACATGATATTCCAGTATCTGCATGGTATTCCAGTATCTACATGGTATTCCAGTATCTACATGGTATTCCAGTATCTGCATGGTATTCCAGTATCTGCATGGTATTCCAGTATCTACATGGTATTCCAGTATCTGCATGGTATTCCAGTATCTACATGGTATTCCAGTATCTACATGGTATTCCAGTATCTGCAGGGTTTCTTCCAGTACACAGAAATGACAGCTCTGACGTGCAGCGCTGTGCATGGATTCATTAAATAATCCTTCAGTCAGGAATACCATTGCAATTTAAAATTTTATTAGGGGATACAAACAGCTGGCATGTCACACCAGATGGTGTTGCTTTGAAAGTCTGTTTGACATCACTGAACCGGTGCTGAGAGATCAGCTGGCAGGGCGGCAGTCCCACAGGCAAGACCCATGCATTACTACAACGAGAAGTAGGGTTACATTTCTCTGGCTTGAGTTCTATTGGTAACAGCCACTGGAAGAATGCCAACTGCAGCAAGGCACTGGAAACTGAACACAAAACAGGTCACGGAACTGACAACAAGCATCAAAGCTAAATAACAAAGTGCACACGGAGGAAAGTGATCGTTAGCTACTGTAACTAGCAAACATCTGTGTGTTATGGAGGGTGTACAATGTACCAAGCTGCTGTCCTGACCATTAAGAGGGGAAGCACAGCTATCGTGCACAATAAGCTGGAAAAGACCTCAAAAGCAGCACACCTGCTGTTTAACACTAGCAGAACAGGGCTCTGCTTTCAGTGCATCAGATCAAGCTACCTGTCCCAGGCTGTCTGCCAAGTGGTGCTGTACATCAAACAGTACTGCAAGCGTGGACGTTCACAAATCAAGTGAGTTCTCTGACAGAGGAGGAGGGAGCATGCTGAGCTTTTCCACTTACTGTGAAGGCTGACTCTGTACTGTTACTTACCTCAACTGCATGGCGAGTCTCTTTGGAAAACTGTGTGTAACATTATCCACTCTGATCACACGCAGTCCTTTATGAGTCACTTCAATGACTGATTTCCATTCACTAGATTAGATTAATTAGACTTCTGAAATTGGACATTGTTTTCCAAGGCTTACAGCGTGGCACAGCAGCTAAGGGCACTACTGGGGTCTGGGTGTTACAGGGAAAGCCCAGGTGAGCCTTTCATCTGTCCCAGTCTATTTTGTATTAACTGCCTATTTTAGAAATGCTATTCTTTCAACACCCCATTAATATCTTTATTGAGTGAAGGTGATCCAATATCCAATGTATCCAATAGCCTGCATCGGAATTATATCACAGACATTGTCCAGCTGCACTGGGGAAAGGTCGTTTTTTTTGTGTGTGTGTGTTAGGTTTTAGTTTTTTTTAGTGGGAAAGTGGTGATGACGTCAGCGTGAATTGAGTAACCATTTCCAGTGTTTTTTTTGTTTTGTTTTGTTTGTTTATTTTGTTTTTGTATCGGGGGTGTTTTATCGGTTAAAACCGAAAATCAGAAGCGCTAATTATATTATTATAGTCACTTCTATTGTGTATGTGTATACATATGTGTATTATGAAAGCATATATTAAAATAACATTCAAATATAAAGCTGTATGCTAGGGCTACGCAGACAGTTGATAGGTAGGGGGTACGTGACCATCAAAAGTTTGGGAGACGCTGCTCTCTAGTCTAACCAGTAGTAAAGATCCTAACCTGCACTGTCCTAAGACACTGTGGTGGTCTACAGGTCTCTCTAGCAGCGGTGCGCGGAATGGGGGCGCGGAAAGTCAGCCAGGGCGCGCGGCTAAAGGGGCAGTTCTGGATAGAACATTTTAAATAAATACATAAATGACAGCTAATTAGTCCAAGTTCTTACCTTTCAAATGAGCCGTTGACTCTAAGATTGTACAGCCGGAGAAAGGATGTTTGAAGTGGCGAGTGTGAGTGAAACTGCAGTGAACAGCGTCGAAATGACGGCTACCATGCACGGGACACAAGTAAAAAAAAAAAAAAAACACTAATGTTTTAACAGCTGTTTTTTTTTTCCGGATTTAATGTAAATAGCGTATTTTTCCCTAGATTTAATAATAATAATAATAATAATAATAATAATAATAATAATAAAATAATCCAGATTTAGCAAAACACATCAATGTTAATAAACACATTCTTACAAGCAGGAGTTGAACGGCAACTCTGCAGCACACAGTGCCAAATGAAACGCGCCAGCGGGCGTGGGCTTGCATGTTAGCTTCGGATTTAGCTGGCAAAATATTTGTTTTTTGTGAAAACCCAGATTTATTTTTTCAGATTATTTTTTTTAGATTTAATTGCTGAACGATAATGTTTTTCAGATGTATCTGTTAGGGTAAATGTTGAATCGCCAAGTTTTAAAAAAAGATTTAAATTACATGTATTTTGTGACGGATTTACAAATTTCTCTGCTGGGGGGGCGGCTGCGCACAAACTGCTCAATATGTACAGTAGTATACTAAAGATCCTAACTTCCACGGTCCAACGAGACACTCTACTATATACAGTAGTGTACTAAAGGGGTTTTAGATAGTATACCCATATATAGTCATTTCTTTAAGGAATTTAAATACCCAACCGCGTGTAAAATGTGTTTTAGATATTGTAAAACAGAAGCAGATGTCATCGGCTTCGTTGCATGAGCTTTAAGATACACAAACGAGCTTGCGGTGCTGAAAAAGAAGGGGGAATAAATCTGCGCGCGTTTATGCTACACTTTTCCTCAAACAGTCGACAGCGCTGTATTGCCACAGCCTGCCATGCCGTATCCAAACACTGGGGGGCAGAGCTGACATTGGAAATCCTGTAAAGAGAAAACAAAAAAACAATAAACCGATTCACAGACAAAATAGATGAACAGCCAGAAACGTCATCAGCTTTAACAAGGTAACATATCTCTGTCATAGACTGTCCTAACTCGTAGAGCACAAACATAATAATTATACAATACCTTGCTTGATAATAATAACAATACTAACAGGAACGAAATTCGCTGTGCAGATACATGAATATAAACGAGAATGTTTGAAGTATCATTTAAATGCGGCACATCATAATTCCACCGTGCACTTAGACTGCCCTCTAGCGGTTGATATTAGGTTTGCATGGTTAGGGTTCAGAAGTCACGCTGCAGGTACCTTCCTCGTCCCAATGCAGTACCACAGAAGTATAATGCAGTAATCAAAGACCGTGTTAGCTGCAATTCAGTGCATACCAATAGTAAAATGCCAGTCTGGTTGGAATTGTTCGGATGTACTAAATGCAAATGTACTGTGATCTATTACTGCACCCGGCTAATGTATTTTCATTCTTAACTCGTTTTCAAAACTCAGCGCTACTAGCAAAAACTAAAACTAAAAAAACACATACATGTAGGAAAATTACAAAGAGCGTAACGGTTTTTTTTTTATTTAATGTCCCGTCACAATGGGCAAGGCAGCAACAGCGCATGACGTCAGTCACCTGCACTGTGTCGGGACGGAACCAAAAAACACATCATTCACGGCGTTCATGTTTCTGCTCCGGCTCAACACCATGTAGCACAACACGCGAAACGAACGAAGCGCAAGTAAACGCAGTTTGTTTTGAGTTTTGAGTTTCGATTCAGTGTTTTGTTGACTCACTCATCAAGATGGCTGGTTTGGAGTTGCTGTATAATTCTGTCATCGATAACATCGCGTCTCCGCAGGATGCCTTGCTCTGTTTCGTGCATTGGGAAATTATAAGAAACGGGTATAAATGCCTTGGGACTGGAGACCAGGTAAGAAACGATGCATTTGTATTGGTTACCTTAGTTACACGAGTTACATACAACACGTAACATCACACCATACCATTAATGATAATGATGTATTTGATTGATGTATTGTTTTACCAGTACGGTTTTATATTACACGTTTGCACGGAGATTCCGAGATTGAAGCAGTATTGTTCTTAAGAAATGAAGTAACCAACTTTGTAAGAAACACAAGTAAATATTTGTGGCCACTGGTGGTAACTTCTCGAAACGATGAGTATTTGGGGTACACATAGATTTACTTTATTAGATGGCTTTTTCTGTACAGTATGGATATGTTAAGGTTGCCACCTCGGAGGTTCAAATAACAGGATGTATTTATATATGGATTTATTTGAATAGCCAGGGACCAATGACAAGCGATCTGAATTGCTGCCTGCTCACTGGAACGAAAGCAGTGAACTGTACACACTGCGTTATGAGTCCAGTGATGGTAAAGTCCAGCTTCTTGTGAAAGCCATCACTGGGACTCCTCCGTCATCTTCAACGTCATGGTAAGCGTTCAATAATAAACACCGTGTTACCTTCTGCTTGCAACTGGAAGTCTGTATGATGTTAAAGAGAATCGCCGTGGTAAACAACAAGAGTCTATTTATGTCATTATTTGGCATCAATACATTATTATTATTATTATTATTATTATTATTATTATTATTATTATTATTATTACATCTTGTTTAAAAAACATGCCGTGCTGTACAAACCTTTTCAAGAGATGCAGAGAGATTCTGTACAACTACTACTAATAGTGCTGTTTCAAACAGTATCTAAAGTTAGATCGTTTCTGTTGTGCTGTTTCAGTTAGATCGTTTCTGTTGTGCTGTATCAGTTAGATCGTTTTGCTGTTGTTTCAGCTGTTTCAGTTAGATCGTTTCTGTTGCGCTGTTTCAGTTAGATCGTTTCTGTTGTGCTGTTTCAGTTAGATCGTTTCTGTTGTGCTGTTTCAGTTAGATCGTTTCTGTTGTGCTGTTTCAGTTAGATCGTTTCTGTTGTGCTGTAGCTGTTTCAGTTAGATCGTTTCTGTTGCACTGTAGCTGTTTCAGTTAGATCGTTTCTGTTGCACTGTAGCTGTTTCAGTTAGATCGTTTCTGTTGTGCTGTTTCAGTTAGATCGTTTCTGTTGTGCTGTAGCTGTTTCAGTTAGATCGTTTCTGTTGCACTGTAGCTGTTTCAGTTAGATCGTTTCTGTTGTGCTGTTTCAGTTAGATCGCTTTTGCTTTCAGTTATTGTAGCTGTTTTCAGTTAGATCGTTTCTGTTGTGCTGTTTCAGTTAGATCGTTTCTGTTGTGCTGTTTTTTCCAGTTAGATCGTTTTCAGTTGTCGTTTCTTTCAGTTAGATGGTTTCTGTTGTTCTGTTTCAGTTAGATGGTTTCTGTTGTGCTGTTTCAGTTAGATCGTTTCTGTTGTGCTGTTTCAGTTAGATCGTTTCTGTTGCACTGTAGCTGTTTCAGTTAGATCGTTTCTGTTGTGCTGTTTCAGTTAGATCGTTTCTGTTGTGCTGTTTCAGTTAGATCGTTTCTGTTGTGCTGTAGCTGTTTCAGTTAGATCGTTTCTGTTGTGCTGTTTCAGTTAGATCGTTTCTGTTGTGCTGTTTCAGTTAGATCGTTTCTGTTGTGCTGTTTTCCATTAGATAGTTTCTGTTGTGCTGTTTCAGTTAGATCGTTTCTGTTGTGCTGTTTCAGTTAGATCGTTTCTGTTGTGCTGTTTTTCAGTTAGTTAGATGGCTTTTCTGTTGTTGCTGTTTTTCAGTTAGATCATTTCTGTTTCTGTTTCGATCGTTTCTGTTGTTTCAGTGTTTTCTCTTGTTTCCAGTTAGATCGTTTCTGTTGCACTGTTTCAGCTGTTTCTGTTGGATCGTTTCTGTTGTGCTGTTTCAGTTAGATCGTTTCTGTTGTGCTGTTTCAGTTAGATCGTTTCTGTTGTGCTGTTTCAGTTAGATCGTTTCTGTTGTGCTGTTTCAGTTAGATTGTTTCTGTTGTGCTGTTTCAGTTAGATCGTTTCTGTTTCAGTTAGATGGGTTGTGCTGTTTTCAGTTAGCTGTTTCCAGTTAGATGGTTTCTGTTGCACTGTAGCTGTTTCAGTTAGATCGTTTCTGTTGTGCTGTTTCAGTTAGATCATTTCTGTTGTGCTGTTTCAGTTAGATCGTTTCTGTTGTGCTGTTTCAGTTAGATCGCCGTTTGTGCTGTAGCTGTTTCAGTTAGATCGTTTCTGTTGTGCTGTTTCAGTTAGATCGTTTCTGTTGTTTCTTTCTGTTTCTGTTTTCAGTTTCGTTGTGCTGTGCTGTTTCAGTTAGATCGTTTCTGTTGTGCTGTTTCAGTTAGATCGTTTCTGTTGTGCTGTTTCAGTTAGATCGTTTCTGTTGTGCTGTTTTCAGTTAGATCGCTGTTTCTGTTGCACTGTGGCTGTTTCAGTTAGATCGCTTTCTGTTGTGCTGTTTCCAGTTAGATGGTTTCAGTTAGATCGTTTCTGTTGTGCTGTTTCAGTTAGATCGTTTTCTGTTCAGTCGCTGTGTTGCTGTTTCAGTTAGATCGTTTCTGTTGTGCTGTTTCAGTTAGATCGTTTCTGTTGTGCTGTTTCCAGTTAGATCATTTCTGTTGTGCTGTTTTTCAGTTAGATCGTTTCTGTTGTGCTGTTTCAGTTAGATCGTTTCTGTTGTGCTGTTTCAGTTAGATCGTTTTCTTTGTTGTGCTGTTTCAGTTAGATGGTTTCTGTTGTGCTGTTTCAGTTAGATCGTTTCTGTTGTGCTGTTTCAGTTAGATGCTTTCTGTTGTGCTGTTTCAGTTAGATGCTTTCGTTTCGTTTCTGTTGTGCTGTTTCAGTTAGATCGTTTCTGTTGTGCTGTTTCCAGTTAGATCGTTTCTGTTTCACTTAGATCGTTTCTGTTTCTGTTTCAGTTAGATCGTTTCTGTTGTGCTGTTTTCAGTTAGATGTGCTGTTTCTGTTGTTGCGTTTCAGTTAGCTGTTTCAGTTAGATCGTTTCTGTTGTTGCTGTTTCAGTTAGATCATTTCTGTTGTTGATCGTTTGTGTTTCAGTTAGATCGTTTCTGTTGTGCTGTTTCAGTTAGATTTTCTGTTGTGCTGTTTCAGTTAGATCGTTTCTGTTGTGCTGTTTCAGTTAGATCGTTTCTGTTGTAGCTGTTTCAGTTAGATCGTTTCTGTTGTGCTGTTTCAGTTAGATCGTTTCTCTTGATCGTTTCTGTGCTGTTTCAGTTAGATCGTTTCTGTTGTGCAGTTAGTTTTCTGTTGTAGCTGTTTTCATTAGATCGTTTCTGTTGTGCTGTTTCAGTTAGATCGTTTCTGTTGCTGCTTTGTTTTCAGTTAGATCGTTTCTGTTGTGCTGTTTTCAGTTAGCTGTTTCTGTTTCAGTTAGATCGTTTCTGTTGTGCTGTTTCCCAGTTAGATCGTTAGATGCTTTCTTGTTGTGCTGTTTCAGTTAGATCGTTTCTGTTTGCACTGTAGCTGTTTCAGTTAGATCGTTTCTGTTGTGCTGTTTCAGTTAGATCGTTTCTGTTGTGCTGTGTTTCAGTTAGATGGTTCTGTTGTGCTGTTTCAGTTAGATCGTTTCTGTTGCACTGTAGCTGTTTCAGTTTCCGTTTTCTGTTGCTGTTTCAGTT
The DNA here is from genome assembly GCA_036884735.1 of Huso huso. Lineage (NCBI taxonomy): Eukaryota > Metazoa > Chordata > Actinopteri > Acipenseriformes > Acipenseridae > Huso > Huso huso. The sequence goes on along the minus strand of JAHFZB010000194.1, from coordinate 49,339 downwards.
AGATTTTCTGTTGTGCTGTTTCAGTTAGATCGTTTCTGTTGTGCTGTTTCAGTTCGATCGTTTCTGTTGTGCTGTAGCTGTTTCAGTTAGATGGTTTCTGTTTCAGTTAGATCGTTTCTGTTGTGCTGTTTCAGTTAGATACGTTTCTGTTGTGCTGTTTCATTTGTCGTTTCTGTTGTGCTGTTTCAGTTAGATTGTTTCTGTTGTGCTGTTTCAGTTAGATCGTTTCTGTTGCGCTGTTTCAGTTAGATCGTTTCTGTTGTGCTGTTTCAGTTAGATCGTTTCTGTTGTGCTGTTTCAGTTAGATCGTTTCTGTTGTGTTTCAGTTAGATGTTTCAGTTAGATCGTTTCTGTTGTGCTGTTTCAGTTAGATCGTTTCTGTTGTGCTGTTTCAGTTAGATCGTTTCTGTTGCACTGTAGCTGTTTCAGTTAGATCGTTTCTGTTGTGCTGTTTGTTAGATCGTTTCTGTTGTGCTGTTTCAGTTAGATCGTTTCTGTTGTGCTGTTTCACTTCTGTTCCTTGCTGTTTTCAGTTAGATGTTTCTGTTGCGCTGTTTCAGTTAGATGGTTTTCTGTTGTGCTGTTTCAGTTAGATCGTTTCTGTTTGCTGTAGATCGTTTCTGTTGTGCTGTTTCCAGTTAGATTGTTTCTGTTGTGCTGTTTCAGTTAGATACGTTTCTGTTGTGCTGTTTCAGTTAGATCGTTTCTGTTGTTTCAGTTAGATGGTTTCTGTTGTGCTGTTTCAGTTAGATCGTTTCTGTTGTGCTGTTTCAGTTAGATCGTTTCTGTTGTGCTGTTTGTTTCAGTTAGATGGTTTCTGTTGTGCTGTTTCAGTTAGA
>JAHFZB010000194.1:0-48000 GCA_036884735.1 Huso huso | reverse complement strand
CGTTTGTTGAGCTTCTGGGACCCCGCACGGGTGCGCTGGGGCCCGTTCGCGCGCTGGGAAGATGGCAGGTGTCGTTTGGCGAGCTGCTGTGACACCGCGCGGGGTTGCTGGGGCCCGTGCGCTCGCCGGGAAGGTGCCAGGTGTCATTTGGCGAGCCGCTGGGACCCCGCGCGGGGGTCGCTGGGGCCTGTGCGCGCTAGGAAGTTGGCAGGTGTCACTTGGCAAGCCCCTGGGACCCCGCATGGGGTCACTGGGGCACGTGCGTCCGCTGGGAAGGTGTCAGGAGTCGTTTGGCGTGCCGCTTGGACCCCCCGCGGGGTCGCTGTGGACTGTGCGCGCTATGAAGGTGCCAGGTGTCGTTTGGCGAGCAGCTGGGATCCCACGATGTGAGTCGCCGGGGCCTGCGCTGGGAAGGTGGCAGGTGTCGTTTCATGAGCTGCTGTGACAGCGCGAGGTTGCTGGGGCCCTGACCCGCCGCTGGGAGGGTGCCAGGTTTCGTTTGGCGAAGTCGCTGGGACCCCGCGGGTTCGCTGGGGCCTGTCTTGCGCTAGGAAAGTGGCAGGTGTCATTTGGCAGGCCCCTTGGACCCTGCGTGGGGTCGCAGGGGCGGGTCGTCCGCTGGAAGGTGCTAGGTGTCGCCATTGGCTGCTGGGACCCGCGTGGGGTCGCTGGGGCCCTGGCGTTGCTGGGAAGGTGGCAGGTGTTGTTGGGACCCTGCTGGTACCTGCTGGGTCCAAGTGTGCGTCGTCCGCTGGGATGGTGGCAGGTTGCTTTTGGCGAGCCGCTGGGACCCCGCGTGGGGTCGCTGATGCCCGTGCGCTCTGGGAAGATGTCAGGTGTCGTTATGCGAGCCGCTGTGACCCGTCTTGAGGTCGCTGGGTCCATCGCCCGCTGGGAAGGTGCCAGGTGTCGTTTGGCGAACTTCTGGGACACCGCGTGGGCTTCGCGGGTGCCTGTGCGCACTGGGAAGGTGCCAGGTGTCGTTTGGCGAGCCGCTGTGACCCCGTGCGGGTCGCTGGGTCCCGTGCGCCCACTGGGAAGGTGCCAGGTGTCGTTTGGCGAACTTCTGGGACACAGCGTGGGCTTGCGGGTGCCTGTCGCGCACTGGGAAGGTGCCAGGTGTCGTTTGGCGAGCCGCTGGGGCCCGTGCTCTCGCTGGGAAGGTGCCAGGTGTCATTTGGCGAGCCACTGGGACCCCGCGCGGGGTTGCTGGGGCCCGTGCGTGTGCTGGGAAGGTGCCAGGTGTCTTTTGGTGAGCTGCTGGGACCCCGTGCGAGGTCGCTGGGGCCTGTGCGCGCGCTGGGCATGTGCCAGGTGTCGTTTGGCCAGCCTCTGGGACCCCGTGCGGTGTCGCTGGGCGCGTGCTCGCACTGGGAAGGTGGAAGGTGTCGTTTGGTGAGCCGCTTGGGCCCAGCGCAGGGTCGCTGGGGCCCGTGCGCGCGCAGGAATCGCTGGGGTCCGTGCCCGGGCTGGGAAGGTGTCAGGAGTCATTTGGCGAGCCGGTGGGACCCCTCGCGGGGTCGCTGGTGATGGTGCGCACACTAGGACGCTGCCAGGTGTCGTTTGGCAGGCCGCTGGGACCCCGCGCAGGGTCGCTTGGGCCTGTGCGCTAGGAAGGTGCCAGGTGTCGTTTGGCGAGCCGCTGGGACCCCGCGCGGGGTCGCCGGGGCCCGTGCGCCCGCTGAGAAGGTGCCAGGTGTCGTTTGGCGAGCCGCTGTGATACCACGCGGGGTTGCTGGGGCCCGTGCGCACGCTGGGAGGGTGCCAGGTTTCGTTTGGCGAGCCGCTGGGACCCCGCGTGGGGTCGCGGGTGCCTGTGCGCTTGCTGGGAAGGTGCCAGGTGTCGTTTGGCGAGCCGCTGGGACCCCGCACGGGTTCGCTTGGGCCTGTGCGCGCTAGGAAGGTGGCAGGTGTCGTTTGGAAAGCCCCTTGGACCCCGCGTGGGGTCGCGGGGGACGTGCGTCCGCTGGGAAGGTGCTAGGTGTTGTTTGGCGAGCTGCTGGGACCCCGCGTGGGTACGCTGGGGCCTGTCGCGGCGCTACTGAAGGTGGCAGGTGTTGTTTGGCGAGCCGCCGGGACCTGCTGGGTCGCCGGGGCACATGCGTCCGCTGGGAAGGTGCCAGGTGTCATTTGGCGAGCAGCTGTGATCCCACGTGTGGTTGCCGGGACCTGCGCGCGCTGGGAAGGTGGCAGTTTACTTTTTGCGAGCCGCTGGGACCCCGCGTGGGTTCGCTGATGCCCGTGTGCGTGCTGGGAAGATGTCAGGTGTCGTTTGGCGAGCCGCTGTGACCCGCTTGCGAGGTCGCTGGGTCCCTTGCGCCCGCTGGGAAGGTGCCAGGTGTCGTTTGGTGAACTTCTGGGACACCGCGTGGGCTTCGCGGGTGCCTGTGCCCACACTGGGAAGGTGCCAGGTGTCGTTTTGGCGAGCTGCTGTGACACCGCTGGGTTGCTGGGTTAAATCGCCGCCTGGAGGGTGCCAGGTTTCGTTTGGCGAGCGCTGGGACCGTGCGTGGGGTGCTGGTGCCTGTGCGGCGCACTGGGAAGGTGCCAGGTGTCATTTGGCGAGCCGCTGGGACCCAGCACAGTCGCTGGGGCCTGTCTTGGCGCTAGGGAAGTTGGAAGGTGTCGCTTGAGCAGAAGCCCCTTGGACCCCCGTGGGTCACCGCAGGGCACGTCCGCGTCTGCTGGGAAGGTGTCAGGAGTCGTTTGGCGTGCCTCTGGGACCCAGCAGATGGTCGCTGTGGCCTTTGGCGCTTACTATGAAGGTGCCAGGTGTCGTTTGGCGAGCAGCTGGGATCCCGCGATGGTGGTCGCCGGGGCCCTGCGCCCGCTGGGAAGGTGGCAGGTGTCGTTTGATGAGCCTCTGTGACACCGCGAGGTTGCTGGGGCCCTTGCGCACGCTGGGAGGGTGCCAGGTTTCGTTTGGCGAGCGTGCGGGCTGGGACCCGCGCAGGTGGTTCGCTGGGACCCCCTGTCTCGTGGTGGCGGGTGTCGTTTGGCAAGCCCTTGGACCCCGCGTGGGGGTTTGAGGGGACGTGTCGTCCGCTGGAAAGGTGCTGGGTGTTGTTTGGCGAGCTGCTGGGACCCGTTGCGGGGTCGCTGGGGCCTGTGCGCCACGAAGGTGGCAGGTGTTGTTTGGCGAGCTGCTGGTACCTGCTGGGTCGCCGGGGCACGTGCGTCCGCTGGGAAGGTGCCAGGTGTCGTTTGGCGAGCAGCTGGGATCCCACGTGTGGTTGCCGGGCTGCGCGCTGGGATGGTGGCAGGTTACTTTTGGCGAGCCGCTGGGACCCCGCGTGGGGTCGCTGATGCCCGTGTGCGCTCTGGGAAGATGTCAGGTGTCGTTTGGCGAGCCGCTGTGACCACGTGCGAGGTCGCTGGGTCCCGTGCGCCCACTGGGAAGGTGCCAGGTGTCGTTTGGCGAACTTCTGGGACACCGCGTGGGCTTCGCGGGTGCCTGTGTGCGCACTGGGAAGGAGCCAGGTGTCGTTTGGCGAGCCGCTGGGGCCTGTGCTCTCGCTGGGAAGGTGCCAGGTGTCATTTGGCGAGCCACTGGGACCCCGCGTGGGGTTGCTGGGGCCCGTGCGTGTGCTGGGAAGGTGCCAGGTGTCTTTGGTGAGCTGCTGGGACCCCGTGAGGGGTCGCTGGTGTCTGTCGTGGCTGGGCATGTGCCAGGTGTCGTTTGGCCAGCCTCTGGGACCCCGCGGCCTGGTGTCGCTGGGCGCGTGCTCGCACTGGGAAGGTGGAAGGTGTCGTTTGGTGAGCCGCTTGGGCCCAGCGCAGGTGTCGCTGGGGCCCGTGCTGGGAGGGTCGCTGGGGTCCCGTGCCCACGCTGGGAAGGTGTCAGGAGTCATTTGGCGAGCCGGTGGGACCCCGCGGGGTCGCTGGTGACGGTGCGCACACTAGGGGCTGCCAGGTGTCGTTTGGCAGGCCGCTGGGACCCCGCCGCAGGGTCGCTGGGGCCCGTCTTGCGACGCTGGGAGGTGCCAGGTTTCGTTTGGCGAGCCGCTGGGACACCGCGTGGCGTCGTGGGTGCCTGTGCGCTTGCTGGGAAGGTGCCAGGTGTCGTTTGGCGAGCCGCTGGGACCCCGCACTGGTTCGCTGGGGCCTGTGCGCGCTAGGAAGGTGCCAGGTGTCGTTTGGCAAGCCCCTTGGACCCCATGGGGTCGCAGGGGATGTCGTCTGCTGGAATGGTGCTGGGTGTCATTTGGCGAGCTGCTGGGACCCCCGTGGGGTCGCTGGGGCCTGTGCTTGCCTGGGAAGGTGGCAGGTGTCGTTTGGCGAGCCGCCGGGACCTGCTGGGTCGCCGGGGCACGTGCGTCCGCTGGGTAGGTGCCAGGTGTCGTTTGGTGAGCAGCTGGGATCCCACGTGTGGTAGCCGGGACCTGCGCGCGCTGGGATGGTGGCAGGTTACTTTTGGCGAGCCGCTGGGACCCCGCGTGGGGTCGCTGATGCCCGTGTGCGCTCTGGGAAGGTGGCAGGTGTCGTTTGGCGAGCCGCTGTGACCACGTGCGAGGTCGCTGGGTCCCGTGCGCCCGCTGGGAAGGTGCCAGGTGTCGTTTGGCGAACTTCTGGGACACCGCGTGGGCTTCGCGGGTGCCTGGCCGCACTGGGAAGGTGCCAGGTGTCGTTTGGCGAGCCGCTGTGACCACGTCGAGGTCGCTGGGTCCCGTGGCGCCCACTGGGAAGGTGCCAGGTGTCGTTTGGCGAACTTCTGGGACACCGCGGCGCGGGTGTGCGCGCACTGGGGAAGGTGCCAGGTGTCGTTTGGCGAGCCGCTGGGGCCGCTGTGCTCGCTGGGAAGGTGCCAGGTGTCATTTGGCGAGCCACTGGGACCCCGTCTGGTTGCTGGGGCCCGTGCGTGTGCTGGGAAGGTGCCAGGTGTGGTTTGGTGAGCTGCTGGGACCCCGGGCGGGGTCGCTGGGGCCTGTGCGCTCACTGGGCATGTGCCAGGTGTCGTTTGGCCAGCCTCTGGGACCCCGTGCGGTGTCGCTGGGCGCGTGGGTCGCACTGGGAAGGTGGAAGGTGTCGTTTGGTGAGCCGCTTGGGCCCAGCGCAGGGGTCGCTGGGGGCCCGTGTCGTGAGGAATCGCTGGGGTCCCGTGCCCGTGCTGGGAAGGTGTCAGGAGTCATTTGGCGAGCCGCTGGGACCCCCGTGGGGGTCGCTGGTGATGGCGACACTAGGGCGCTGCCAGGTGTCGTTTGGCAGGTCGCTGGGACCCAGCGGAAGGGTCGCTGGGGCCTGTGCGCCACTGAAAGGTGCCAGGTGTCGTTTGGCGAGCCGCTGGGACCCTGTGCGGGGTCGCCGGGGCCCGTGCGCCCGCTGAGAAGGTGCCAGGTGTCGTTTGGCGAGCCGCTGTGATGCCAGCGCTGGGTTGCTGGGGCCCGTGCGCGCGCTGGGAGGGTGCCAGGTTTCGTTTGGCGAAACCGCTGGGACACGGCGTGGGGTCGCGGGTGCCTGTGCGCTTGCTGGGAAGGTGCCAGGTGTCGTTTGGCGAGCCGCTGGGACCCGCACTGGTTCGCTTGGGCCTGTGGCGCTAGGAAGGTGGCAGGTGTCGTTTGGAAAGCCCCTTGGACCCCGCGTGGGGTCGCGGGGGACGTGCGTCCGCTGGGAAGGTGCTAGGTGTTGTTTGGCGAGCTGCTGGGACCCCGCGTGGGGTCGCTGGGGCCTGTGCGCACTACGAAGGTGGCAGGTGTTGTTTGGCGAGCGGGACCTGCTGGTCGCCCGGGGCACTGTCGTCCGCTGGGAAGGTGCCAGGTGTCATTTGGCGAGCAGCTGGGATCCCACGATGTGGTTGCGGGACCTGCGGCGCTGGGAAGGTGGCAGTTTACTTTGGCGAGCCGCTGGGACCCGCGTGGGGTCGCTGATGCCGATGTGCGTGCTGGGAAGATGTCAGGTGTCGTTTGGCGAGCCGCTGTGACCCGCGTCGAGGTCGCTGGGTCCCGGCGCCCGCTGGGAAGGTGCCAGGTGTCGTTTGGTGAGCTTCTGGGACACCGCGTGGGCTTCGCGGGTGCCTGTGCCCACACTGGGAAGATGGCAGGTGTCGTTTGGCGAGCTGCTGTGACACCGCGTGGGGTCGCTGGGGCCCATGCGCACGCTGGGAGGGTGCCAGGTTTCGTTTGACGAGCCGCTGGGACCCCGCGTGGGGTCGCGGGGGCCTGTGCGCGCACTGGGAAGGTGCCAGGTGTCGTTTGGCGAGCCGCTGGGAAGGGGTCGCTGGGGCCTGTGCGCGCTAGGAAGGTGGCAGGTGTCGCTTGGCAAGCCCCTGGGACCCCGCGTGGGGTCACTGGGGCACGTGCGTCCGCTGGGAAGGTGTCAGGAGTCGTTTGGCGTGCCGCTGGGACCTCTCGCGGGGTCGCTGTGGCCTTTGCGCGCTATGAAGGTGCCAGGTGTCATTTGGCGAGCAGCTGGGATCCCACGTGTGGTCGCCGGGGCCTGCGCGCGCTGGGAAGGTGGCAGGTGTCGTTTGATGAGCCTCTGTGACACCGCGCGGGGTTGCTGGGGCCCGTGCGCACGCTGGGAGGGTGCCAGGTGTCGTTTGGCGAGCCGCTGGGACCCCGCGCGGGTTCGCTAGGGCCTGTGCGCGCTAGGAAAGTGGCAGGTGTCGTTTGGCAAGCCCCTTGGACCCCGCGTGGGGTCGCAGGGGATGTGCGTCCGCTGGAAAGGTGCTGGGTGTCGTTTGGTGAGCTGCTGGGACCCCGCACGGGGTCGCTGGGGCCTGTGCGCTACGAAGGTGGCAGGTGTTGTTTGGCGAGCTGCCGGTACCTGCTGGGTCGCTGGGGCACATGCGTCCGCTGGGAAGGTGCCAGGTGTCGTTTGGCGAGCAGCTGGGATCCCACGTGTGGTTTCCGGGAGCTGCGCGCGCTGGGATGGTGGCAGGTTACTTTTGGCGAGCCGCTGGGACCCCGCGTGGGGTCGCTGATGCCCGTGTGCGCTCTGGGGAGATGTCAGGTGTCGTGTGGCGAGCCGCTGGGACCACGTGCGAGGTGGCTGGGTCCCGTGCGCCCACTGGGAAGGTGCCAGGTGTCGTTTGGCGAACTTCTGGGACACCGCGTGGGCTTCGCGGGTGCCTGTGTGCGCACTGGGAAGGAGCCAGGTGTCGTTTGGCGAGCCGCTGGGGCCTGTGCTCTCGCTGGGAAGGTGCCAGGTGTCATTTGGCGAGCCACTGGGACCCCGCGTGGGGTTGCTGGGGCCCGTGCGTGTGCTGGGAAGGTGCCAGGTGTCTTTTGGTGAGCTGCTGGGACCCCGTGCGGGGTCGCTGGGGCCTGTGCGCGCGCTGGGCATGTGCCAGGTGTCGTTTGGCCAGCCTCTGGGACCCCGTGCGGTGTCGCTGGGCGCGTGCTCGCACTGGGAAGGTGGAAGGTGTCGTTTGGTGAGCCGCTTGGGCCCAGCGCAGGGTCGCTGGGGCCCGTGCACGCGCAGGAATCGCTGGGGTCCGTGCGCGTGCTGGGAAGGTGTCAGGAGTCATTTGACGAGCCGCTGGGACCCCTCGCGGGGTCGCTGGTGACGGTGCGCACACTAGGACGCTGCCAGGTGTCGTTTGGCAGGCCGCTGGGACCCCGCGCAGGGTCGCTGGAGCCTGTCTTCTGAAGGTGCCAGGTGTCGTTTTGGCGAGCCCCTGGGACCCTGTGTGCAGGGTCGCGGGGCCCGTGCGCCCGCTGAGAAGGTGCTAGGTGTCGTTTGGCAGGCCACTGGGACCCCGCGCAGGGTTGCTGGGGCCCGTGCATGTGCTGGGAAGGTGCCAGGTGTCTTTTGGCGAGCCGCTGGGACACCGCGGGGCGTCGGGGGTGCCTGTGCGCTTGCTGGGAAGGTGCCAGGTGTCATTTGGCGAGCCGCTGGGACCCTGCACTGGTTCGCTGGGGCCTGTGCGCGCTAGGAAGGTGGCAGGTGTCGTTTGGCAAGCCCCTTGGACCCCGCATGGGGTCGCAGGGGATGTGCGTCTGCTGGAATGGTGCTGGGTGTCGTTTGGCGAGCTGCTGGGACCCCGCGTGGGGTCGCTGGGGCCTGTGCGCGCTACGAAGGTGGCAGGTGTCGTTTGGCGAGCCGCCGGGACCTGCTGGGTCGCCGGGGCACGTGCGTCCGCTGGGAAGGTGCCAGGTGTCGTTTGGCGAGCAGCTGGGATCCTACGTGTGGTCACCGGGACCTACGCGCGCTGGGAAGGTGGCAGTTTACTTTTGGCGAGCCGCTGGGACCCCGCGTGGGGTCGCTGATGCCCGTGTGCGCTCTGGGAAGATGTCAGGTGTCGTTTGGCGAGCCGCTGTGACCACGTGCGAGGTCGCTGGGTCCCGTGCGCCCGCTGGGAAGGTGCACTGTGTCGTTTGGCGAACTTCTGGGACACCGCGTGGGCTTCGCGGGTGCCTGTGCGCGCACTGGGAAGGTGCCAGGTGTCGTTTGGCGAGCCGCTGGGGCCCGTGCTCTCGCTGGGAAGGTGCCAGGTGTCGTTTGGCGAGCCACTGGGACCCCGCGTGGGGTTGCTGGGGCCTGTGCGTGTGCTGGGAAGGTGCCAGGTGTCTTTTGGTGAGCTGCTGGGACCCCGCGCGGGGTCGCTGGGGTCTGTGCGCTACGAAGGTGCCAGGTGTCGTTTGGCGAGCAGCTGGGATCCCACGTGTGGTCGCCGGGGCCTGCGTGCGCTGGGAAGGTGCCAGGTTTCGTTTGGCGTGCTGCTGGGACCCCGCATGGGGTCGCGGGGGCCTGTGCGCGCGCTGGGAAGGTGCCAGGTGTCGTTTGGCGAGCCGCTGGGACCCCGCGCTGGTTCGCTGGGACCTGTGCGTGCTAGGAAGGTGGCAGGTGTCGTTTGGAAAGCCCCTTGGACCCCGCGTGGGTGCGCGGGGGACGTGCGTCTGCTGGGAAGGTGCTAGGTGTTGTTTGGCGAGCTGCTGGGACCCCGCACTGGGTCGCTGGGGCCTGTGCGCGCTACGAAGGTGGCAGGTGTCGTTTGGCGAGCCGCCGGGACCTGCTGGGTCGCCGGGGCACGTGCGTCCGCTGGGAAGGTGCCAGGTTGTTGTTTGGCGAGTAGCTCGGATCCCACGTGTGGTCACCGGGACCTGCGCGCGCTGGGAAGGTGGCAGGTTAGTTTTGGCGAGCCGCTGGGACCCCGCGCGAGGTCGCTGGTTCCCGTGCGCCCGCTTGGAAGGTGCCAGGTGTCGTTTGGCGATCCTCTGGGACACTGCGCTGGGTCGCTGGTGCCCGTGCACAGGCTGGGAAGGTGCCAGGTGTCATTTCGCGAGACGCTGGGACATCACGCGGGGTTGCTGAGGCCTGTGAGCGCGCTGGAAAGGTGGCAGGTGTTGATTGGCGAGCCGCTGGGGCCTATGCCTGTGCTGGGTAGGTGCCAGGTGTCGTTTGGTGAGCCCCTGGGACCCCGCACGCGTGCTGGGAAGGTGGCAGGTGTCATTTGGCTATCCGCTAGGGCCTGTGTGTGCACTGGTAAGGTGCCAGGTAAGGTACAGGGGCCCGCTTGCGTTCTGTGTTCTTATGTGCCCGCCGCTGGGAAGGTGGCAGGTGTCGTCTGGCAAGCCACTGTGAGACTGCGCGGGGTTGCTGGGGCCCGTGAGCGCGCTGGAAAGTTGCCAGTTGTCGTTTGGCATGCCGCTGGTGCCCGTGCACAGGCTGGGAAGGTGCCAGGTGTCCTTTGGCGAGCCGCTGGGACCCCGCGCTTGGTCGCTGGGGTCCGTGCGCATGCTGGGAAGTTACCACGTGTCATTCGGAGAGATTCTGGGATCCCGCGCATGGTGGATGGGGCCTGTGCGCGCTGGGAAGGTGCCAGGTGTCGTTGGCGAGCCGCTGGGACCCCGCGCGGGGTTGCCACGGCCCGTGTGCACGCTGGGAAGATGTCAGGTGTCGTTTGGTGAGCCGCTGTTACCCCGCGCTGGGTCACTGGGTCGCTGGTGCCCGTGCTCCCGCTGGGAAGGTGCCAGGTGTCATTTCGCGAGACGCTGGGAAATCACGCGGGGTCGCTGGGGCCCGTGCGCGTGCTGGGAAGGTGGCAGGTGTCGTCTGGCGAGCCGCTGTGACACGGCTCGGGGTCACTGGGGCCCGTGCGACCGCTGAGAAGGTGCCAGGTGTCGTTTGGCGAGCCGCTGTGACACCGCGCGGGGTTGCTGGGGCCCGTGAGCGCGCTGGAAAGTTGCCAGTTGTCGTTTGGCATGCCGCTGGTGCCAGTGCACAGGCTGGGAAGGTGCCAGGTGTCCTTTGGCGAGCCGCTGGGACCCCGGCAGTCGCTGGGGTCCATGCAGCTTGAATGTGGCAGGTGTCATTTGGCGAGCTGCTTGGACCCCGCGCAGGGTTGCTGGGGCCCGTGCTCGCGCTCGGAAGGTGGCAGGTGTCGTTTGGCGAACCGCTCGGACACCGCGCGGGGTCGCTGGGGCCCATGCGCATGCTGGGAAGTTGCCAGGTGTTGGCAAACGAGGCAGCTGGGATCCCATTTCAGGGTCGCTGGGGCCCGTCTTGGCGCTTGGAATGTGGCAGGTGTCATTTGGTGAGCCGCTGGCACCTTGCTGGGTCGCCTTGGGGCCTGTGTGCTCGCTGGGAAGGTACCAGTTGTCATTTGGTGAGCCTCTGGGACCCCGCTCGGGGTCGCTGGGGCCCGTGCGTGCGCTGGGAAGGTGGCAGGTGTCGTTTTGCGATTCTGCTGGGACTAAGCGCGGGGAGTCGCTGGGGCCCGTCTCTTAAGCTAGGAAGGTGGTAGGTGTCATTTGGCAAGCCCTTAGACCCTGCGTGGGGTCGCCCGGGGCACGTCGTCCGCTGGGGCGGTGCCAGGTGTCGTTTGGCGAGCAGCTGGGATCCCACTTGTGGTCGCTGGGATCCGTGCGCAGGCTGGGAAGGTGCCAGGTGTCGTTTGGTGGGCGCTGGGACCCTGGCGCTGGTTTGCTGGGGGCCAATGTGCGCTGGAAGGTGCCAGGTGTCGTTTGGCGAGCTGCTGGGACCCCAGACAGGGTCGCTGGGGCCCGTGCTCGAGCTGGGAAGGTGCCAGATGTCATTTGGCAAGCCCCTTGGACCCAGCTGGGGTCTCAGTGGCCCGTCGTGTGCTGGGGAATGTCCTGGGTCTCATTTGGCGAGCCTCTGGGACCCGGTGTGGGGTCTCTGGGGCCCGATGCATGTCCGCTGGGAAGGTGCCAGGTGTCGTTTGGCGAGCAGCTGGGACCCAGCGCCAGGATTGCTGGGGCCCGTGGTCTTGGGAAGGTGCCAGGTTTAATTTGGCGAGCCGCTGGGACCCAGTGCGAAGTCGCTGGGGGGTAATCCCCGCTGTGAAGGTGCCAGGTGTCGTTTGTCGAGTTGCTGGGACCCGCTGGGGTTGTTGGGGTCCATGAGTGCGCTGGGAAGGTGCCAGATGTCGTTTGGCAACCGCTTGGACCCAGCGGGGGTCGTGAGAGGCCCGCCTGTGCGCTGGGAAGGTCGTAGGTATCGTTTGGCGAGCCTCTGGGTTGCGGCGCGGGGTCTCTGGGGCTCGTGAGTGCGCTTTGAAAGTCGCAAGTGTCGTTTGGCGAGCCGCTAGGACCCCGCGCAGGATTGCTAGGGCCCGTACGCACGCTGGGAAGGTGGCAGGTGTCATTTAGTGAGCCGCTGGGACTCTGCGCGGGGTCGCTGGGGCCCGTTCGCTTGCTGGGAAGGTGCCAGGTTTCGTTTGGTGGGCCTCTTGGACCCTGCGCGGTGTCGCTGGGGCCTGTGCGCGCTGGGAAGTTGGCAGCTGTCATTTGGCGAGCCGCTGGGGCCCGTTCGCTTGCTGGGAAGGTGCCAGGTTTCGTTTGGCGGCCCTATTGGACCCTGCGCGGGGTCGCTGGGGCCCGTGCGTGCTGGGGGCCCGTTCGCTCGCTTGGAAGGTGCCAGGTGTCGTTTGGCAGGCCGCTGGGACCCCGTGTGGGGTCTATGGGGTCCGTGCACGTGCTGGGAAGGGTGCAGGTGTCGTTTGGCAAGTCGCTGGGACCCCGCCCAGGGGTCGCTGGGGCCTGTGCGCGCTCTGGGAAGGTGCCAGGTGTCTGGAAAGCCCCTTGGACTCCACGTGGGAGCCCAAGGAAGGTGCTGGGAAGGTGCCAGGTGTCGTTTGGTGAACTTCTGGGACACCGCGTGGGCTTCGCGGGTGCCTGTGCGCGCACTGGGAAGGTGCCAGGTGTCGTTTGGCGAGCCGCTGGGGCCCGTGCTCTCGCTGGGAAGGTGCCAGGTGTCATTTGGCGAGCCACTGGGACCCCGCGTGGGGTTGCTGGGGCCCGTGCGTGTGCTGGGAAGGTGCCAGGTGTCTTTTGGTGAGCTGCTGGGACCCCGCGCGGGGTCGCTGGGGCCTGTGCGCTACGAAGGTGCGAGGTGTCGTTTGGCGAGCAGCTGGGATCCCACGTGTGGTCGCCGGGGCCTGCGCGCGCTGGGAAGGTGCCAGGTTTCGTTTGACGTGCCGCTGGGACCCCGCAAGGGGTCGCGTGTGCCTGTGCAGACGCTGGGAAGGTGCCAGGTGTCGTTTGGCGAGCCGATGGGACCCCGCCCTGGTTCGCTGGGACCTGTGCGTGCTAGGAAGGTGGCAGGTGTCGTTTGGAAAGCCACTTGGACCCCGCGTGGGGTCGCAGGGGACGTGTGTCCGCTGGGAAGGTGCTAGGTGTTGTTTGGCGAGCTGCTGGGACCCCGCACTGGGTCGCTGGGGCCTGTGCGCGCTACGAAGGTGGCTGGTGTCGTTTGGCGAGCCGCCGGGACCTGCTGGTCCCGGGGCACCTGTCGTCCGCTGGGAAGGTGCCAGGTGTTGTTTGTAGCTGGGATCCCACGTGGTGGCCCGGGGCCTGCTTGCGCGCTGGGCAGGTGGCAGGTTGTTTGGCGAGCCGCTGGGACCCAGCGATGTGGTCGCTGATGCCCGTACACGCTGGGAAGATGTCAGGTGTCGTTTGGCGAGCCGCTGTGACCATGTGCATTAGGTCGCTGGTTCCCTTGCGCCCGCTGGGAAGGTGCCAGGTGTCGTTTGGCGATCCTCTGGGACACCGCGCAGGGTCACTGGCGCCTGTGCACGCGCTGGGAATGTGGCAGGTGTCATTTGGCGAGCTGCTTGGATCCCGCGCAGGGTTGCTGGGGCCCCTGCTCGCGCTCGGAAGGTGGCAGGTGTCGTTTGGCGAACCGCTCGGACACCGCGCAGGGTTGCCGCAGCCCGTGTGCACGCTGGGAAGATGTCAGGTGTCGTTTGGTGAGCCGCTGTTACCCCGCGCTGGGTCACTGGGTCGCTGGTGCCCGTGCTCCCGCTGGGAAGGTGCCAGGTGTCATTTCGCGAGACGCTGGGACATCACGCGGGGTCGCTGGGGCCCGTGCGCGCGCTGGGAAGGTGGCAGGTGTCGTCTGGCGAGCCGCTGTGACCCCGCGCGGGGTCGCTGGGGCCCGTGCGCCCGCTGGGAAGGTGCCAGGTGTCGTTTGGCGAGCCGCTGGGACACCGCGCGGGGTTGCTGGGGCCTGTGAGCGCGCTGGAAAGTTGCCAGTTGTCGTTTGGCATGCCGCTGGTGCCCGTGCACAGGCTGGGAAGGTGCCAGGTGTCCTTTGGCGAGCCGCTGGGATCCCGTTCGGGGTCGCTGGGGTCCGTGCGCGCGCTTGGAATGTGGCAGGTGTCATTTGGCGAGCTGCTTGGACCCCGCAGGGTTGCTGGGGCCCGTGTCGCCGCGGAAGGTGGCAGGTGTCGTTTGGCCGAACCGCTCGGACACCGCGGGGTCGCTGGGGCCCGTGGGCGCACTGGGAAGGTCCCATGTGTCATTTGGGGACCCCGCGCGTGGTCGATGGGGTAAGTGCGCGTGCTTGGAATGTGGCAGGTGTCATTTGGCGAGTTGCTTGGACCCCGCACAGGGTTGCTGGGGCCCCTGCTCGCGCTCGGAAGGTGGCAGGTGTCGTTTGGCGAACCGCTCGGACACCGCGCAGGGTTGCCGCAGCCCGTGTGCACGCTTGGAAGGTGCCAGGTGTCGTTTGACGATCCTCTGGGACACTGCGTTGGGTCGCTAGTGCCCGTGCACACGCTGGGAAGGTGCCAGGTGTCATTTCGCGAGACGCTGGGACATCACGCGGGGTCGCTGAGGCCCGTGCGCGTGCTGGAAAGGTGGCAGGTGTTGATTGGCGAGCCGCTGGGGCCTATGCCTGTGCTGGGTAGGTGCCAGGTGTCGTTTGGTGAGCCCCTGGGACGTTTGTCTGCGTGCTGGGAAGGTGGCAGGTGTCATTTGGCTATCCGCTAGGGCCTGTGTGCACTGGTAAGGTGCCAGGTAAGGTACAGGGGCCCGTTTGCGTTCTGTGTTCTTATGTTTGCGCGCTGGGAAGGTGGCAGGTGTCGTCTGGCGGGGCGCTGTGAGACTGCTGTGGGGTTGCTGGGGCCCGTGGCGCTGGAAAGTTGCCAGTTGTCGTTTGGCATGCCGCTGGTGCCGTGCACAGGCTGGGAAGGTGCCAGGTGTCGTTTGGCGAGCCGCTGGGACCCCGCGCTTGGTCGCTGGGGTCCGTGCGCATGCTGGGAAGTTACCACGTGTCATTCGGAGAGATTCTGGGACCCCACGCATGGTGGATGGGGCCTGTGCGCGCTGGGAAGGTGCCAGGTGTCGTTGGCGAGCCGCTGGGACCCCGCGCGGGGTTGCCGCGGCCCGTGTGCACGCTGGGAAGATGTCAGGTGTCGTTTGGTGAGCCGCTGGGTCACTGGGTCGCTGGTGCCCGTGCTCCCGCTGGGAAGGTGCCAGGTGTCATTTCGTGAGACGCTGGGACATCACGCGGGGTCGCTGGGGCCCGTGCGCGCGCTGGGAAGGTGGCAGGTGTCGTCTGGCAAGCCGCTGTGACACGGCGCGGGGTCGCTGGGGCCCTTGTGACCGCTGAGAAGGTGCCAGGTGTCGTTTGGCGAGCCGCTGGGACACCGCGCGGGGTTGCTGGGGCCCGTGCGCGCGCTGGAAAGTTGCCAGTTGTCGTTTGGCATGCCGCTGGTGCCAGTGCACAGGCTGGGAAGGTGCCAGGTGTCCTTTGGCGAGCCGCTGGGACCATGCGCTTGGTCGCTGGGGTCCGTGCGCGCGCTTGGAATGTGGCAGGTGTCATTTGGCGAGCTGCTTGGACCCCGCGCAGGGTTGCTGGGGCCCGTGCTCGCGCTCGGAAGGTGGCAGGTGTCGTTTGGCGAGCTGCTTGGACACCGCGCAGGGTTGCTGGGGTCCATGCGCATGCTGGGAAGTTGCCAGGTGTTGTTTGGCGAGCCGCTGGGATCCCGCTCGGGGTCGCTGTGGTCCGTGCGCGCGCTTGGAATGTGGCAGGTGTCATTTGGCGAGCCGCTGGCACCCCGCGCGGGGTCGCCGGGGCCCGTGTGCTCGCTGGGAAGGTACCAGTTGTCATTTGGTGAGCCTCTGGGACCCCGCGCGGGGTCGCTGGGGCCCGTGCGTGCGCTGGGAAGGTGGCAGGTGTCGTTTGGCGATTCGCTGGGACTCCGCGCAGGGTCGCTGTGGCCTGTGCGCGCGCTGGAAAGGTGCCAGGTGTTGTTTGGCGAGCTGCTGTGACACCGCACGGGGTTGCTGGGGCCCGTGCGCGCTAGGAAGGTGGTAGGTGTCATTTGGCAAGCCCCTTAGACCCTGCGTGGGGTCGCCGGGGCACGTGCGTCCGCTGGGACGGTGCCAGGTGTCGTTTGGCGAGCAGCTGGGATCCCACTTGTGGTCGCTGGGATCCGTGCGCAGGCTGGGAAGGTGCCAGGTGTCGTTTGGTGGGCCGCTGGGACCCTGCGCGGGGTTGCTGGGGCCCGTGCGCGCGCTGGGAAGGTGCCAGGTGTCGTTTGGCGAGCCGCTGGTATCCCGCTGGTGTCGCTGGGTGCCAGCTCTGGGCGGTTGCCAGGTGTCATTTATGAAGCCGCTGGGACCCCGCAGAGGGTCGCTGGGGCCCGTGCGCGCGCTGGGAAGGTGCCAGATGTCGTTTGGCGAGCCCCTTGGACCCCGCGGGGGGTCACAGTGGCCCGTCCGTGTGCTGGGAATGTCCTAGGTCTCGTTTGGCGAGCCTCTGGGATGCGGTGCGGGGTCTCTGGGGCCCGTGCATTCTTGAAGGTCGCAAGGTCGTTTGGCGAGCCGCTAGGACCCGCCGAGGATTGCTGGGGCGGTGTGCAAAGGACTGGGAGGTGGCAGGTTTAATTTGGCGAACGCTGGGACCCAGCAGGGAGTTGCGGGGTAATCTTGTGCACGCTGGGATGGTGCCAGGTGTTGTTTGGCGAACCTCTGGGACCCGCGCTGGGTTGCTATGCCAGGTGCGCCCGCTGGGAAGGTGCCAGATGTCGTTTGTCGAGCTGCCCGGACCCGGCCGCGGGGTTGTTGGGGTCCGTGTGTGTGCTGGGAAGGTCTGAGGGCATGTCGTTTGGCGTGCCTCTCTGGGTTGATGTCGGGGTCCGTGGGGCCGTTGAGTGCGCTTTTGAAAGTCGCTAGGTCGTTTGGCGAGCCGCTAGGACCCGCCAAGAGATTGCTAGGGCCCTGTGGCGCTGGGAAGGTGGCAGGTGTCATTTAGTGAACGCTGGGACTCCTGGCGCCGGGGTCGCTGGGCCCGTTCGCTTGCTGGGAAGGTGCCAGGTTTCGTTTGGCGGGCCTCTTGGACCCTGCGTGGTGTCGCTGGGGCCCGTGCGCGCTGGGAAGTTGGCAGCTGTCATTTGGCGAGCCGCTGGGGCCCGTTTGCTTGCTGGGAAGGTGCCAGGTTTCGTTTGGCGGCCCTATTGGACCCTGCGTGGGGTCGCTGGGGCCCGTGCGTGCTGGGGGCCCGTTCGCTCGCTGGGAAGGTGCCAGGTGTCGTTTGGCAGGCCGCTGGGACCCCGTGTGGGGTCTATGGGGTCCGTGCACGTGCTGGGAAGGTGGCAGGTGTCGTTTGGCAAGTCGCTGGGACCCCGCCCAGGGGTCGCTGGGGCCTGTGCGCGCTCTGGGAAGGTGCCAGGTGTCTGGAAAGCCCCTTGGACTCCACGTGGGAGCCAAAGGAAGGTGCTGGGGAGGTGCCAGGTGTCGTTTGGTGAACTTCTGGGACACCGCGTGGGCTTCGCGGGTGCCTGTGCGCGCGCTGGGAAGGTGCCAGGTGTCGTTTGGCGTGCCGCTGGGACCCCGCGTGGGGTTGCTGGGGCCCGCGCGTGTGCTGGGAAGGTGCCAGGTGTCTTTTGGTGAGCTGCTGGGATCAGGTGCGATGGGTCGCTGGGGCCTGTGCGGGAAGGAAGGCCAGGTGTCTTTTGGCGAGCAGCTGGGATCCCATGCGGTGGTCGCGGGGCCTGCGCCGCTGGGAAGGTGCCAGGTTTCGTTTGGCGTGCCGCTGGGACCCCGCAAGGGGTCGCGGGTGCCTGTGCAGACGCTGGGAAGGTGCCAGGTGTCGTTTGGCGAGCCGATGGGACCCCGCCCTGGTTCGCTGGGACCTGTGCGCGCACTGGGAAGGTGGCAGGTGTCGTTTGGAAAGCCCCTTGGACCCCTGGGGTCCCGGGGGCGATGTCCGCTGGGAAGGTGCCAGGTGTTGTTTGGCGAGCTGCTGGGACCCCCAGAATGGGTCGCTGGGGCCTGTCGTGTGCTGGGAAGGTGGCTGGTGTCGTTTGGCGAGCTGCGGGACCTGCTGGGTCGCTGGGCACGTCGTCCGCTGGGAAGGTGCCAGGTGTTGTTTGGCGAGTAGCTCGGATCCCCATGTTGGTCACGGGCCCTGCGCGCTGGAAGGTGGCAGGTTACTTTTGGCGAGCCGCTGGGACCCCGTGGGGTCGCTGATGCCCGTGTACGCTGGAAGATGTCAGGTATTGTTTGGCGAGCCGCTGTGACCACGCTTGAGGTCGCTGGTTCCCATGCGCCGCTGGGAAGGTGCCAGGTGTCGTTTGGCGATCCTCTGGGACACCTTGGCAGGGTCACTGGCGCTGTGTGCACGCTGGGAATGTGGCAGGTGTCATTTGGCGAGCTGCTTGGATCCCCGCGAGGGTTGCTGGGGCCCCGTCGCGCTCTGGGAAGGTGGCAGGTGTCGTTTGGCGAACCGCTGGACACCAGCGCAGGGTTGCCGGGGCCGAGTGCGTGCACGCTGGGAAGATGTCAGGTGTCGTTTGGTGAGCCGCTGTTACCCGGATGGGTCACTGGGTCGCTGGTGCCCGTGCTCCCGCTGGGAAGGTGCCAGGTGTCTTTTGGCGAGACGCTGGGACATCACGCGGGGTCGCTGGGGCCTGTGCGGCGTGCTGGGAAGGTGGCAGGTGTCGTCTGGCAGCCGCTGTGATCGCAGCGGGTCGCTGGGGCCCGTGGTGACCGCTGAGAAGGTGCCAGGTGTCGTTTGGCGAGCCGCTGGGACACCGCTGGGGGTTGCTGGGGCCTGTACGCGCTGGAAAGTTGCCAGTTGTCGTTTGGCATGCCGCTGGTGCCCGTGCACAGGCTGGGAAGGTGCCAGGTGTCCTTTGGCGAGCCGCTGGGATCCCGCTCGGGGTCGCTGGGGTCCGTGCGCGCGCTGGGAATGTGGCAGGTGTCATTTGGCGAGCTGCTTGGACCCCGCGCAGGGTTGCTGGGGCCCGTGCGCGCGCTCGGAAGGTGGCAGGTGTCGTTCCTTTTAACCGCTCCGGACCACCGCTGGGTCGCTGGGGCCCGTGGGCGCACTGGGAAGGTCCCATGTGTCATTTGGCGAGCCGCTGGCACCCCGCGCGGGGTCGCCGGGGCCCGTGCGCTCGCTGGGAAGGTGGCAGGTGTCATTTGGTGAGCCTCTGGGACCCCGCTCGGGGTCGCTGTGGCCCGTGCGCGCGCTGGGAAGGTGGCAGGTGTCGTTTGGCGAGCTGCTGTGACACCGCACGGGGTTGCTGGGGCCCGTGCGCGTTAGGAAGGTGGTAGGTGTCATTTGGCAAGCCCCTTAGACCCTGCGTGGGGTCGCTGGGGCACGTGCGTCCGCTGGGACGGTGCCAGGTGTCGTTTGGCGAGCAGCTGGGATCCCACTTGTGGTCGCTGGGGTCCGTGCGCGGGCTGGGAAGGTGCCAGATGTCGTTTGGCAAGCCGCTTGGACCCCGCGGGGGGTCACAGTGGCCCGACTGCGCTCGGGAATGTCCAGGTGTCGTTTGGCGAGCCTCTGGGATGCGGTCTGGGGGTCGCAGGGCCGCCTGTGCCTGGAAGGTGGCAGGTGTCGTTTGGGAGCCGCTGGGACTTGCGCTGGGATTGCTGGGGCCCGTCGGCGCTACGGGAAGGTGCCAGGTGTCTTTTGGCGAGCCGCTGGGACCCCCGGGGTGGTGGATGGCTGAGGCCTGGGATGGTGCCAGGTGTTGTTTGGTTGAGTTCTGGGACCCCGGGGTTGCTGGGGCCTGCGCTTGCTAAGGAAGGTGCCAGGTGTCGTTTGGCGAGTTGCTGGGACCCCGCGTGGGTTGTTGCCGGGGCCGTGTGTGCGCTGGGAAGGTGCCAGGTGTCGTTTGAAAGGCTTGCTGGGACCGCTGGGGGCCAGGTGTCCGGTCGTGCACGCGCTGGGAAGGTGCCAGGTGTCGTTTCGCGACCCCTGGGTTGCCGCGCGGGGTCGCTGGGGCCTCCTGTGCGCTTGGAAGGTGTCAGGTGTCATTTCGTTTGGCGAGTTGCTGGGACCCCATGAGGATTGCTGGGGCCCGTCGCGACGCTGGGAAGGTGGCAGGTGTCATTTAGTGA
Source organism: Huso huso (assembly GCA_036884735.1). Classification (NCBI taxonomy): domain Eukaryota; kingdom Metazoa; phylum Chordata; class Actinopteri; order Acipenseriformes; family Acipenseridae; genus Huso; species Huso huso. The sequence continues at coordinate 28,459 of JAHFZB010000194.1, read as the reverse complement.
GCCGCTGGGACTCTGCGGGGTCGCTGGGGCCCGTTCGCACGCTGGGAAGGTGCCAGGTTTCGTTTGGTGGGCCTCTTGGACCCTCTGCGCGGTGTCGCTGGGGCCCGTTGGCCGCTGGGAAGTTGGCAGCTGTCATTTGGAAGCGCCGCTGGGGGTCCGAACTCGCTTGCTGGGAAGGTGCCAGGTTTCGTTTGGTGGCCCTATGGGACCCTCTTCGGGTCGCTGGGGCCCGTGCGTGCTGGGGGCCCGTTCGCTCGCTTGGAAGGTGCCAGGTGTCGTTTGGCAGGCCGCTGGGACCCCGTGTGGGGTCTATGGGGTCCGTGCACGCGCTGGGAAAGTGGCAGGTGTCGTTTGGCAAGTCGCTGGGACCCCGTGCGGGGTCGCTGTGGCGCCTGATGCCCGTGTACGCTGGGAAGATGTCAGGTGTCGTTTGGCGAGCCGCTGGGACCTCGCGCGAGGTTGCTGGTTCCCGATGCGCCCGCTGGGAAGGTGCCAGGTGTCGTTTGGCGATCCTCTGGGACCCCGGGGGTCACTGGGCCCTGTGCGCGCTGGGAATGTGGCAGGTGTCGTTTGGCGAGAGCCTTGGGTTGCGCAGGGTGGCTGGGGCCCGTGCTTGGCGCTGGGAAGGTGCCAGGTGTCGTTTGGCGAGCCGCTGGACCCCGCAAGGGGTTGCGCCTGGGCCGTGTGCACGCTTGGGAAGATGTCAGGTGTCGCGTTTGGTGAGCCGCTGGACCCAGCGCTGGGTCACTGGGTCGCTGGGCCCGTGGTCCCGCTGGGAAGGTGCCAGGTGTCATTTGGTGGGCCGCTGGGACCCTGCGGGGTCGCTGGGGCCCGGGCGCGTGCTGGGAAGGTGGCAGGTGTCGTTTGGTGAGCCGCTGGGACCCCGCGTGGGTCGGGGCCTGTGTCGCTTGCTGGGAAGGTGCCAGGTGTCGTTTGGTGTGCCGCTTGACACCGCTGGGGTTGCTGGGGGCCTGTGAGCACTGGGTTGCTGGTTGTCGTTTGGCATGCTGCTGGGGCCCGTGCACAGGCTGGGAAGGTGCCAGGTGTCCTTTGGCGAGCCGCTGGGATCCCGCTGGGGTCGCTGGGGTCCCGTCGTGCGCTGGGAAGGTGGCAGGTGTCATTTGGCGAGTTGCTGGGACCCGCGCAGGGTTGCTGGGGCCTGTGCGCCTTTCGCTGGGAAGGTGGCAGGTGTCGTTTGGCGAGAAGCTGGGACCCAGCGCAGGGTTGCCGGGAGCCCGTGTGCGCTTGGAAGGTGCCAGGTGTCGTTTGGCGATCCCGCTGGGACCCCGCGTTGGGTCGCGCTGGGTCCCCGTGCACCCGCTGGGAAGGTGCCAGGTGTCGTTTGGCGAGCGCTGGGACATCGCTGCGGGGTCGCTGGGAGGCCCGCGGCGCGTGCTGGAAAGGTGGCAGGTGTTGATTGGCGAGCAGCTGGGGCCCACGTGGTGGTCGCTGGGTAGGTGCCAGGTGTCGTTTGGTGAGCCCCTGGGACCCCCGCGTGCTGGGAAGGTGGCAGGTGTCATTTGGCTATCCGCTGGGGCCCTGTGTGCACTGGTAAGGTGCCAGGGGAGGGCCCGTTGCGTTCTGTGTTCTTATGTTTGCGGCGCTGGGAAGGTGGCAGGTGTCGTCTGGCAAGCCGCTGTGAGACCGCGTGGGTTGCTGGGGCCCTGTGGTTGCTGGGAAAGTTGCCAGTTGTCGTTTGGCATGCCGCTGGTGCCCGTGCACAGGCTGGGAAGGTGCCAGGGTGTCGTTTGGCGAGCCGCTGGGACCCTGCACTTGGTCGCTGGGGCCGTGCATGCTGGGGAAGTTACCAGGTGTCATTGGGAGATTCTGGGATCCCCGCGATGGTGGATGGGGCCTGTGCGCGCTGGGAAGGTGCCAGGTGTCGTTGGCGAGCCGCTGGGACCCGCGCGGGGGGTTGCCGGGCCCGTGTGCACGCTGGGAAGATGTCAGGTGTCGTTTGGCGAGCCGCTGGGTCTGCTGGGTCGCTGGGGCCCGTGCGCCCGCTGGGGAAGGTGCCAGGTGTCGTTTCGCGAGACGCTGGGACATCACGCTGGGTCGCTGGGGCCCGTCTTGGCGATGCTGGGAAGGTGGCAGGTGTCATTTGGCAAGCCGCTGGGACCGGGCGCCAGGGGTCGCTGGGGCCCGTGGGACCGCTGGGAAGGTGCCAGGTGTCGTTTGGCGAGCCGCTATGGACCGCGGGGTTGCTGGGGCCCGTGAGCTGCTGGAAAGTTGCCAGTTGTCGTTTGGCATGCGCAGGGTCACTGGTGCCAGTCACAGGCTGGGAAGGTACCAGGTGTTTTGGCGAGCCGCTGGGACCCCGGCGGCTTGGTCGCTGGGTCCGTGCGCCGCTTGGAAGGTGCCAGGTGTCATTTGGCGAGCTGGGACCCCCAGGGTTGTGGGGACCCGTGCTCACTAGGAAGGTGGCAGGTGTCATTTGGCGAGCTGCTGGACACCGCAGGGTTGCTGGGGTCCATGCGCATGCTGGGAAGTTGCCAGGTGTCGTTTGGCGAGCCGCTGGGATCCCTTCGCGGGGTTGCTGGGCCGCGCGCTTGGAATGTGGCAGGTGTCGTTTGGCGAGCCGCTGGGACCCCGCTGGGTCGCTGGGGGCCGTGTGCTTTCGCTGGGAAGGTACCAGGTGTCATTTGGTGAGCCTCTGGGACCCCGCTCGGGTCGCTGGGGCCCGTGCGCTTGCTGGGAAGGTGGCAGGTGTCGTTTTGGCGATTCGCTGGGACCAGCGCCAGGTGGGTTCGCTCTGGCCTGTCGCCGCTGGGAAGGTGCCAGGTGTTGTTTGGCGAGCTGCTGTGACCCGCAGCGGGTTGCTGGGGCCCGGCGTTTGGGAAGGTGGTAGGTGTCATTTGGCAAGCCCCTTAGACCCTGCTGGGGCCGCCCATGCGCGTCCGCTGGGAAGGTGCCAGGTGTCGTTTGGTGAGCAGCTGGGACAGGTCGCTGGGATCCGTCGCGCAGGCTGGGAAGGTGCCAGGTGTCGTTTGGGGGCGCTGGGACCCGATGGGTTCGCTGGGGCCTGTGCGGCGCTGGGAAGGTGCCAGGTGTCGTTTGGCGAGCTGCTGGGACCCGTGTGGGGGACCCTGGTGCCAGTGCTGGGAAGGTGCCCAGGTGTCGTTTGGCGATCCGCTGGGACCCGTGTGCACTGCTGGGACCTGTGCACGCTGGGAAGGTGCCAGGTGTCGTTTCTGAGCCCCTGGACCCTGGGCACTGGGGGCGCCAGGGGCGTCGTCCCGCTGGGAAGGTCCCAGGTCCCGTTTGGCGAGCTGCTGGGACCCGGTTGCTGGGTCGCTGGGGGCCCGTCGCGCTTCTGAAAGGTGGCAGTGTCGTTTGAGACGCGGGACCTGCAAGAGGGGTGGGCCCGTGCACAGGCTGGGAAGGTGCCAGGTGTCGTTTGGCGAGCAGCTGGGACCCGCGCGGGGTCGCTGGGGCCCGTGCTTTGGCGCTGGAAGGTGCCAGGTGTTGTTTGGCGAGTCTCTGGGACCCAGTGCGGGGTTGATGATATGGGTGCACGCTGGGAAGGTGCCAGGTGTCGTTTGTCGAGCTGCTGGACCGGTCGCGGGGTTGTTGGGGTCCGTGTGCGCTGGGAAGGTACCAGGTGTCGTTTGGCGAGCCTCTGGGACCCCCGGCTGGGGGGGTCTCGCTGGGGCCCGTGAGGCATGCTGAAAGGTGCCAAGTGTCGTTTGGCGAGGCGCTGGGAAGCGGGGTTGCTGGGGCCCGTCGCGCGCTGGGAAGGTGGCAGGTGTCATTTAGTGAGCCGCTGGGATCCCGCGTGGGGTTCGCTGGGGCCCGTTCGCTTGCTGGAAGGTGCCAGGTGTCATTTGGCGAGCCTCTTGGACCCTGCGTGGTGTTGCTGGGGCCCGTCGCCCGCTGGGAAGGTGGCAGGTGTCATTTGGCGAACCGCTGGGACCCGGTCGCTTGCTGGGAAGGTGCCAGGTTTTCGTTTGGCGGCCCTATTGGACCCATTTGGCGGGGTGGCTGGGGCCCGTGCGTGCTGGGGACCCGCTCGCTGGGAAGGTGCCAGGTGTCGTTTGGTGAGGCCGCTGGGTTGTGTGGGGGTCGCTGGGGTCCGATGCGCGCCGTGCTGGGAAGGTGTTCAGGTGTCGTTTGGTGAGCCGCTGGGACCCGCCCAGGAGTCGCTGGGACCTGCGCGCTGGGAAGGTGCCAGGTGTCGTTTGGGAAAGCCTGGGACACCGCGGGGGTGCTGGGGCCGGTGCTGGGAAGGTGGTAGGTGTCGTTTGGTGAGCTTCTGGGACCCCGCGGGCGGGGTCGCTGGGTGCCCGTGCACGCCGCTGGGAAGGTGCCAGGTGTCATTTGGCGGCCGCTGGGACCCACTTGGGGTTGCTGGGGCCCGTCGTGTGTGCTGGGAAGGTGCCAGGTGTCGTTTGGTGAGCTGCTGGGACCCAGCGCGGGTTGCTGGGGCCTGCAGCGCGCTGGGAAGGTGCCAGGTGTCGTTTGGCGAGCAGCTGGGATCCCCCGTGGGGTCGCTGGGGCCCGTCGCGCGCTGGAAGGTGCCAGGTGTCGTTTGGCGAGCCGCTGGGACCCCGCAAGGGGGCTGGGGCCCTGTGCAGACGCTGGGAAGGTGCCAGGTGTCGTTTGGCGAGCCGATGGGACCCCGCCCTGGTTGCTGGGACCTGTGCGCGCTGGGAAGGTGCCTGGTGTCGTTTGGAAAGCCCCTTGGACGCGTGCGTGGGGTCGCTGGGGCCGTGTCCGCTGGGAAGGTGCCAGGTGTTGTTTGGCGGGCTGCTGGGACCCCGCAATGGGTCGCTGGGGCCTGTGCGCTGGGAAGGTGGCTGGTGTCGTTTGGCGAGCCGCTGGGACCTGCTGGGTCGCCCGGGCGCGTCGTCCGCTGGGAAGGTGCCAGGTGTTGTTTGATGAGTCTCTGGGACCCACGTGGGGTGCTGGGCGGGGCTGGCGCTGGTGAAGGTGGCAGGTTACTTTTGCGGGCTGGGACCCCGTGGGGTTGCTGGGATGCCGATGTACCGCGCTGGGAAGATGCCAGGTATCATTTTGGCGAGCCGCTGTGACCCGGGGAAGGCGCTGGTTCCGTGCGGCGCCCGCTGGGAAGGTGCCAGGTGTCGTTTGGCGATCCTCTGGGACACCCGCGCAGGGTCACTGGGGTCGATGAGTGCGCTGGAAAGTGGCAGGTGTCGTTTGGCGAGCTGCTGGGACCCCCATTAGGGTTGATGGGGCCCCCTGCACGCTGGGAAGGTGGCAGGTGTCGTTTGGTGAACCGCTGGGACCAGCGTAGGGTTGCCGGGGCCCGTGTGCAACGCTGGGAAGATGTCAGGTGTCGTTTGGTGAGCGCTGTTGGACCGCTGGGTCACTGGGTCGCTGGTGCCCGTCTCCGCTGGGAAGGTGCCAGGTGTCATTTGGCGAGGCGCTGGGACATTTGGCGGGGGTCGCTGGGGCCCGTCGCGGCGTGCTGGGAAGGTGGCAGGTGTCATTTGGCAAGCCTATTGGACCCAGCGCGGGTCGCTGGGGCCCGTGTGACCGCTGAGAAGGTGCCAGGTGTCGTTTGGCGAGTCGCTGGTGACACCAGCGGGGTTGCTGGGGCCTGTGGAGCGCTGGAAAGTTGCCAGTTGTCGTTTGGCATGCCGCTGGTGCCGTGCACAGGCTGGGAAGGTGCCAGGTGTCGTTTGGCGAGCCGCTGGGATCCCGTTCAGGGATTCGCTGGGGTCCGTCTTGGCGCTGCTGGGAATGTGCCAGGTGTCATTTGGCGAGCTGCTTGGACCCCGCGCAGGGTTGCTGGGGCCGATCTTCCGCTGGAAGGTGCCAAGGGTGTCGTTTGGCGAACCGCTGGGATCCCCGTGGGGTCGCTGGGGCCCGTGGGCGCGCTGGGAAGGTCCCATGTGTCATTTGGCGAGCCGCTGGCACCCCGCGCGGGGTCGCCGGGGCCCGTGCGCTCGCTGGGAAGGTACCAGGTGTCATTTGGTGAGCCTCTGGGACCCCGCTGTTCGGGGGTCGCTAGGGCCTGTCGTGCGCTGGAAAGGTGCAGGTGTCGTTTGGCGAAGCTGCTGGGACACCGCGACGGTGTTCGCTGGGGCCCGTGTGGCGCTCTGGGAAGGTGTCAGGTGTCATTTGGCAAGCCCCTGGGACCCACCGCGTGGGGTCGCCGGGCACGCTGCCTCCGCTGGGAAGGTGCCAGGTGTCGTTTGGCGAGCAGCTGGGATCCCACTTGTGGTCGCTGGGATCGTCGTGCAGGCTGGGGAAGGTGCCAGGTGTCGTTTTGAGCCCTGGACCCGCTGGGGGGTCACAGTGGCGTGTCTGCGCGCTGGGAAGGTGGCAGGTGTCGTTTTGGCGAGCCTCTGGGACCCGTCGTGGGGTCGCTGGGGCCGTGCAGGCGCTGGGAAGGTGCGTAGGTGTCGTTTGGCGAGTTGCTGGGACACCGCTGGGGATTGCTGGGGCCCGTGCTTGGGCTGGGAAGGTGGCAGGTTTAATTTGGCGAGCAGCTGAGCTGGGACCCTGCATTTGGTGAGCCAGGGTCGCTGGGTTGTAGCCTGTGCGCTGGGGGAAGGTGCCAGGTGTCGTTTGGCGTTCTGGGGTTATGGTGTCGGGTGGGTTGGTGCCAGAATGCTTCGCTGGGAAGGTGCCAGGTGTCGTTTGGTGAGCTGCTGGGACCCAGCATTGGGTTGTTGTTGGGCCGATGTGCGCGCTGGGAAGGTGTCAGGTGTCGTTTGGCGAGCGCTGGGACCACGCTGGGGGGGCGTAGGGCCGTCGTCCGCTGGGAAGGTGCCAGGTGTCGTTTGGCGAGCCGCTGGGACCCCAGGTGTCGTTTGCTGGTCGCTGGGGCCTGTGCACGGGGCTTCGCTGGGAAGGTCCAGGTGTCGTTTGGCGAGCCGCTGGGACCTGCTGGGTCGCTGGGTCACGACGCCCGCTGGGAAGGTGCCAGGTGTCATTTAGTGAGCCGCTGGGACTCCAGCATTGGGGTCGCTGGGGCCGTTGCGGCCGCTGGGGAAGGTGGCAGGTTTCGTTTGGTGGGCCTCTTGGACCCTGTGGCGGTGTCGCTGGGGCCCGTGCGCGCTGGGGAAGTTGGCAGCTGTCATTTGGCGAGCCGCTGGACCTGTTAAGCTTGCTGGGAAGGTGCCAGGTTTCGTTTGGCGGCCCATTGGACCCTGCGCGGGTCGCTGGGGCCCGTGCTAACGGGCCCGTTCGCTCGCTTGGAAGGTGCCAGGTGTCGTTTGGCAGGCGCTGGGACCCGTGTGGGGTCTATGGGGTCCGATGCACGCGCTGGGAAGGTGGCAGGTGTCGTTTGGCAAGTCGCTGGGACCCCGCCCAGGGGTCGCTGGGGCCTGTGCGCGCTCTGATGCCCGTGTACACGCTGGGAAGGTGCCAGGTGTCGTTTGGCGAGCCGCTGTGACCGCTGGGTCGCTGGTTCCCGTCGCCCGCTGGGAAGGTGCCAGGTGTCGTTTGGCGATCCTCTGGGACAGGTGCTAAGGGGTCACTGGCGAAGTGCTGGCGCTGGGAATGTGGCAGGTGTCATTTGGCTGCTGCTTGGACCCTGCCTGAGGTTGCCTGGGGCCCCTCTGGGCTGCTGGGAAGGTGGTAGGTGTCGTTTGGCGAACCCGCCGGACCTGCGCGGGGTTGCCGGGAACCCGTCGTCCGCTGGGAAGGTGCCAGGTGTCGTTTGTGAGTTTGGCAGCTGGGACACTGGGTCGCTGGTGCCCGTGCAGGCTGGGAAGGTGCCAGGTGTCATTTTGGCGAGACGCTGGGACCCACGCGGGGTGGCTGGGGTCGTGCGCGCTGGGAAGGTGCCAGGTGTCGTTTGGCGAGCCGCTGGGACCCAGCGCGGGGTGGACTGCCCGTGTGACCGCTGAGAAGGTGCCAGGTGTCGTTTGTTGAGCCCGCTGGGCACCAGCGCGGGTTGCTGGGGCCCAGAGCGCGCTGGAAGGTGCCAGGTGTCGTTTTGGCATGCTGGGTCACTGGCCCGCTGTGCACAGGCTGAAGCTGGGAAGGTGCCAGGTGTCATTCTGGCGAGCCGCTGGGATCCCGTTCGGGGTCGCTGGGGCCGGCGTGCGCGCTGGGAATGTGGCAGGTGTCATTTGGCGAACTGCTTGGACCCGCGGGGTTGCTGGGGCCGTGTCGTCACTGGGAAGGTGGCAGGTGTCGTTTGGCGAGCCGCTCGGACACCGCGCGGGGTCGCTGGGGCCCGTGGGCGCACTGGGAAGGTCCCATGTGTCATTTGGCGAGCCGCTGGCACCCCGCGCGGGGTTGCGGGAACCGTCTTTTGTCGCTGGGAAGGTGGCAGGTGTCATTTGGTGAGCCTGCTGGGACCCGCTGGGTCGCTGGGGCCTGTCTTGTGCTGGAAAGGTGCCAGGTGTCGTTTGGCGAGCTGCTGGGACCCGCACGGGGTTGCCCGGGGCCCGTCTTGGCGCTAGGGAAGGTGGTAGGTGTCATTTGCAAGCCCCTGGGACCCCGCGTGGGGTCGCGGGGCACGCATGTCCGCTGGGACGGTGCCAGGTGTCATTTGGCGAGCAGCTGGGATCCCACTTGTGGTCGCTGGGATCCGTGCGCAGGCTGGGAAGGTGCCAGGTGTCGTTTGGTGGGCCGCTGGGACCCCGCGCGGGGTTGCTGGGGCCCGTGCGCGTGCTGGGAAGGTGCCAGGTGTCGCTTGGCGAGCTGCTGGTATCCCGCGTGGGGTCACTGGTGCCAGTGCGCGCTGTGAAGGTGCCAGGTGTCATTTGGCGAGCCGCTGGGACCCCGCACAGGGTCGCTGGGGCCCGTGCTCGTGCTGGGAAGGTGCCAGGTGTCGTTTGGCGATCCCCTTGGACCCCGCGGGGGTCGGTGGCCCGTCTGTGCGCTGGGAATGTCCTAGGTCTCGTTTGGCGAGCCTCTGGGATGCGGTGCGGGGTCTCTGGGGCCCGTGTGCGCGCTGGGAAGATCCAAAGTGTCGTTTGGCGAGCCGCTAGGACCCGCGAGGGATTGCTGGGGCCGATGGTGCCCGCTGGGACGGTGGCAGGTTTAATTTGGCGAGCCGCTGGGACCCGCTGGGGTCACTGGGGGTAGTCTGCCAGCTGGGATGGTGCCAGGTGTCATTATGGCGAGATTCTGGGACCCAGTGCGGGGGTTGCTGGGACCCCGGGTGCGCTTCGCTGTGAAGGTGCCAGGTGTCATTTGTCGAGCTGCTGGGACCCCGCTGGGTTGTTGGGGCCCGTGTGTGCTGGGAAGGTGCCAGGTGTCGTTTGGCAAGCCGCTTGGACCCCGCTGGGTCGCTGGTGCTGGCGGCGCCCGCTGGGAAGGTGCCAGGTATCGTTTGGCGAGCCTCTGGGACATCACTGGCGGGGTCGCTGATGCCCGTGAGGCGCTGGGAAGATGTCAGGTGTCGTTTGGCGAGCCGCTAGGACCCGCAGGATTGGTCGCGGGGGTAACGCACGCTGGGAAGGTGGCAGGTGTCATTTAGTGAGCCGCTGGGACTCTGCGTGGGGTCGCTGGGGCCTGAGCGCTTGCTGGGAAGGTGCCAGGTTTCGTTTGGTGGGCCTCTTGGACCCCTGCACAGGCGGTGTCGCTGAGGCCCGTCGCTGGGGAAGTTGGCAGCTGTCATTTGGCGAGCAGCTGGGGCCCGTTTGCTTGCTGGGAAGGTGCCAGGTGTCGTTTGGCGGCCCTATTGGACCCTGCGTGGGGTCGCTGGGGATGGCTGGGGGCCCGTTCGCTCGCTTGGAAGGTGCCAGGTGTCGTTTGGCAGGCCGCTGGGACCCCGTGCGGGGTCTATGGGGTCCGTGCACGCGCTGGGAAAGTGGCAGGTGTCGTTTGGCAAGTCGCTGGGACCACGCCCAGGGGTCGCTGGGGCCTGTGCGCGCTCTGGGAAGGTGCCAGGTGTCTGGAAAGCCCCTTGGACTCCGCGTGGGGTCGCAGGGGACGTGCGTCCGCTGGGAAGGTGCTAGGTGTTGTTTGGCGATCTGCTGGGACCCCGCGTGGGGTCGCTGGGGCCTGTGCGCGCTACGAAGGTGGCAGGTGTCGTTTGGCGAGCCTCCGGGACCTGCTGGGTCGCCGGGGCACGTGCGTCCGCTGGGAAGGTGCCAGGTGTCGTTTGGCGAGCAGCTGGGATCCTACGTGTGGTCGCCGGGACCTGCGCGCGCTGGGAAGGTGGCTGTTTACTTTTGGCGAGCCGCTGGGACCCCGCGTGGGGTCGCTGATGCCCGTGTGCGCGCTGGGAAGATGTCAGGTGTCGTTTGGCGAGCCGCTGTGACCACGTGTGAGAGGTCGCTGGGTCGCGTCGCCCGCTGGGAAGGTGCCAGGTGTCGTTTGGTGAACTTCTGGGACACCAGCGTGGGCTTCATGGTGCCTGTCGCACTGGGAAGGTGGCAGGTGTCGTTTGGCGGGCCGCTGGGGCCCGTGCGCGCGCTGGGAAGGTGCCAGGTGTCATTTGGCGAGCCACTGGGACCCCGCGTGGGGTCGCTGGGGCCCGTGCGTGTGCTGGGAAGGTGCCAGGTGTCTTTTGGTGAGCTGCTGGGACCCAGCGGGGTCGCTGGGGCCCTGTCTTCTGAAGGTGCCAGGTGTCGTTTGGCGAGCAGCTGGGATCCCACGTGTGGTCGCCGGGGCCTGTGCGCGCTGGGAAGGTGCCAGGTTTCGTTTGGCGTGCCGCTGGGACCCCGCATGGGGTCGCGGGTGCCTGTGCGCACGCTGGGAAGGTGCCAGGTGTCGTTTGGCGAGCCGATGGGACCCCGCGCTGTTTCGCTGGGACCTGTGCGCGCTAGGAAGGTGGCAGGTGTCGTTTGGAAAGCCCCTTGGACCCCGCGTGGGGTCGCAGGGGACGTGTGTCCGCTGGGAAGGTGCTAGGTGTTGTTTGGCGAGCTACTGGGACCCCGCACTGGGTCGCTGGGGCCTGTGCGCGCTACGAAGGTGGCTGGTGTCGTTTGGCGAGCCGCCGGGACCTGCTGGGTCGCCGGGGCACGTGCGTCCGCTGGGAAGGTGCCAGGTGTTGTTTGGCGAGTAGCTTGGATCCCACGTGTGGTCACCGGGGCCTGCGCGCGCTGCGCAGGTGGCAGGTTACTTTTGGCGAGCCGATGGGACCCCGCGTGGGGTCGCTGATGCCCGTGTACACGCTGGGAAGATGTCAGGTGTCGTTTGGCGAGCCGCTGTGACCACGCGCGAGGTCGCTGGTTCCCGTGCGCCCGCTGGGAAGGTGCCAGGTGTCGTTTGGCGATCCTCTGGGACACCGCGCAGGGTCACTGGCGCCTGTGCACGCGCTGGGAAGTTATCAGGTGTCATTCGGAGAGATTCTGGTACCCCGCGCGTGGTCGATGGGGCCCGTGCGCACGCTGGGAAGGTGCCAGGTGTCGTTGGCGAGCCGCTGGGACCCCGCGCGGGGTTGCCGGGGCCTGTGTGCACGCTGGGAAGATGTCAGGTGTCGTTTGGCGAGCCGCTGTTACCCCGCGCTGGGTCGCTAGTGCCCGTGCGCCCGCTGGGAAGGTGCCAGGTGTGATTTCGCGAGACGCTGGGACATCACGCGGGGTCGCTGGGGCCCGTGCGCGTGCTGGAAAGGTGGCAGGTGTTGATTGGCGAGCCGCTGGGGCCTATGCCTGTGCTGGGTAGGTGCCAGGTGTCGTTTGGTGAGCCTCTGGGACCCCGCGCGCGTGCTGGGAAGGTGGCAGGTGTCGTTTGGCTAGCCGCTAGGGCCTGTGTGTGCACTGGTAAGGCGCCAGGTAAGGTACAGGGGCCCGTTTGCGTTCTGTGTTCTTATGTTTGCGCGCTGGGAAGGTGGCAGGTGTCGTCTGGCAAGCCGCTGTGACACTGCGCGGGGTTGCTAGGGCCCGTGAGCGCGCTGGAAAGTTGCCAGTTGTCGTTTGGCATGCCGCTGGTGCCCGTGCACAGGCTGGGAAGGTGCCAGGTGTCGTTTGGCGAGCCGCTGGGACCCCGCGCTTGGTCGCTGGGGTCCGTGCGCATGCTGGGAAGTTACCACGTGTCATTCGGAGAGATCCTGGGACCCCGCGCATGGTGGATGGGGCCTGTGCGCACGCTGGGAAGGTGCCAGGTGTCGTTGGCGAGCCGCTGGGCCCCCCGCGCGGGGTTGCCACGGCCCGTGTGCACGCTGGGAAGATGTCAGGTGTCGTTTGGTGAGCCGCTGTTACCCCGCGCTGGGTCACTGGGTCGCTGGTGGTCTCTCGCTGGGAAGGTGCCAGGTGTCATTTCGCGAGACGCTGGGAAATGCGGGTCGCCAGGGACCCTGCGTGCTGGGAAGGTGGCAGGTGTCGTCTGGCAAGTCCGCTGGGATCCCGCCAGGGTCGCTGGTCCCGGCGCCGCGCTTGAATGTGGCAGGTGTCATTTGGCGAGCTGCTGGGACCCCGCAGGGTTGTGGGGCCCGTGTAGCGCTCGGAAGGTGGCAGGTGTCGTTTGGTGAGCCTCTGGGACCCGAATGCGCGGGGTCGCTGGGGCCCGTGCGGCGCTTCGCTGGGAAGGTGGCAGGTGTCGTTTATGAAGAGCTGGACCCCAGCAGGGTCGCTGGGGCCTGTCGCTTGCGCTGGAAAGGTGCCAGGTGTCGTTTGGTGAGCTGCTGGGACAAGAGCGGGGTTGCTGGGAGCCCGTCGCCGCTGGGAAGGTGGTAGGTGTCATTTGGCAAACCCCTTAGACCCCGCGGGGTCGCTGGGGGCCTGCGCCCGCTGGGACGGTGCCAGGTGTCGTTTGGCGAGCAGCTGGGATCCCACCCAGGGTTGCTGGGATCCCGGGCAGGGGCTGGGAAGGTGCCAGGTGTCATTTGGTGGGCCGCTGGGACCCTGCGCTGGTTTGCTGGGGCCCCGCTGGGGAAGGTGCCAGGTGTCGTTTGGCGAGCTGCTGGTATAAGCGGGTCGCTGGTGCCAGGTGGGAAGTTGCCAGGTGTCGTTTGGCGAGATCGCTGGGACCCGCACAGGGTGGATGGGGCCTGTGGTGCTCGCTGGGAAGGTGCCAGGATGTCGTTTGGCGAGCCCTTGGACCCCGCTGGGGTCACAGTGGCCCGTCTGCGCGCTGGGAATGTCCTAGGTCTCGTTTGGTGAGCCTCTGGGATGCGTGGGGTCTCTGGGGCCCGTGCTCCGCTGGGAAAGGTGGCAGGGTCGTTTGGCGAAGCTGCTGGGACATCGTGGATTGCTGGTCCCTGTGTGCACGCTGGGAAGATGTCAGGTGTCGTTTGGCGAGCCGCTGGGACCTCGCCAGTCGTCGAGGGGTAGCGCTGGGTCTGGGGCTGGTGCCAGGTGCTTGTTTGGCGAGGTTCTGGGATCCCCGCGACGGGTTGTTGGCCGCTGGTGTCGCTGGGAAGGTGCCAGGTGTTTGGGAAGATGCTGGGACCCGCGGGGTCGATGGGGCCCGTGCGCGCTGGGAAGGTGTCAGGTATGCGTTTGGCAAGCCGCTGGGACCGCGAATGGTCTGGGTCCGCGTGCGCCCGCTGGAAAGATGCCAGGTGTCGTTTGGTGAACTTCTGGGACCCCCTTAGGTTGTTAGGGTGCGACGTCGCTGGGAAGGTGGCAGGTGTCCGAGACGCTGGGGAATCCGCTGACGTGGGCTGGGGCTGCTTACCACGTCTGCTCTCGCTGGGAAGATGTCAGGTGTCATTTGGTGAGCCGCTGTTACCCGCGCTGGGTCACTGGGGTGGCTGGTGCCCGGGCTCACGCTGGGAAGGTGCCAGGTGTCACGGTGAGACGCTGGGAAATCACGCGGGGTCGCTGGGGCCCGTGCGCGTGCTGGGAAGGTGGCAGGTGTCGTCTGGCAAGCCGCTGGGATCCCGCTCGGGGTCGCTGGGGTCCGTGCGCGCGCTTGGAATGTGGCAGGTGTCATTTGGCGAGCTGCTTGGACCCCGCAGGGTTGCTGGGGCCCTCGGAAGGTGGCAGGTGTCGTTGGAAGGTGGACACCGCTGGGGGGTCGCTAGGGCAAGCCCTGGGAAGGTCCCAGGTGTCATTTGGCGAGGGCTGGCACCCTGGGGCCGGGGTCGACCCTCCGCTTGCTGGAAGGTACCAGGTGTCATTTGGTGAGCCTCTGGGACCCGCGCCGGGTCGCTGGGGCCCGCGGCGCTGGGAAGGTGGCAGGTGTCGTTTTATGAAGTCGCTGGGACTCCAGCGCAGGGTCGCTGTGGCGGCAGCGGCCGCTGTGAAAGGTGCCAGGTGTCGTTTGGCGAGCTGCTGCTGTGACACCGCGACGGGGTTGCTGGGGCCGATGTCTTGCGCTAGGAAGGTGGAAGGTGTCATTTGGCAAGCCCTTAGACCCTGCGTTGGGGTCGCTGCCGCACGCGCCCTCCGCTGGGGCCGGTGCCAGGTGTCCGTTTGGTGGGCCGCTGGGACCCCGCGCGCGGGTTTGCTGGGGCCGTCGCCGCTGTGAAGGTGCCAGGTGTCATTTGGTGAGCCACTGGGACCCCACGTGGGGTTGCTGGGGCCCGTGGGCGCACTGGGAAGGTCCCATGTGTCATTTGGCGAAGCCGCTGGACCCTGGGGTCGCCTGGGGCCCGCGGCTTCGCTGGGAAGGTACCAGGTGTCATTTGGTGAGCCTCTGGGACCGCTGGGTCGCTGGGGCCCGTGGCGTCGCTGGGAAGGTGGCAGGTGTCGTTTAGCGAGTCGCTGGGACCCATGCGCAGGGGAGGGTGGCTGTGGCCCGCTGGAAAGGTGCCAGGTGTCGTTTGGCGGCTGCTGTGACACCGCTGGGGGTTGTTAGCCCGTGCGCGCTAGGGAAGGTGGTAGGTGTCATTTGGCAAGCCCCTTAGACCCTGGGCGAGGGATTCGCTGGGGCCCGCTGGGACGGTGCCAGGTGTCGTTTGGCGAGCAGCTGGGATCCCACTTTGGCGCTGGGAGCAGGCTGGGAAGGTGCCAGGTGTCGTTTGGTGGTCGCTGGGACCCCGCGCTGGTTTGTGGGGCCCGCGCTGCGCTGGGAATGTGCCAGGTGTTGTTTGGCGAGTCTCTGGGACCCCGTACGGGGTTGCTGTGGCGGGTGCGCTCGCTGTGAAGGTGCCAGATGTCGTTTGTCCAGCTGCTCGGACCCGCTGGGGGTTGGGGTCGATGTAGCGCTTGGGAAGGTGCCAGATGTCGTTTGGCAAGCCGCTTGGACCGCGGGGTCATTGAGTGGGCCCTGTTCGTGCCGCTGGGGAAGGTCGTAGGTATCGTTTGTGAGCCTCTGGGTTGTGGCGCGGGGTCTTGGGGCCCGTGGAGTGCGCTTTTGAAAGTCGCAAGTGTTACTTTTGGAAGCCGCTGGGACCCCGCAGGATTGCTGGGGCCCGTGAGCACGCTGGGAAGGTGGCAGGTGTCATTTAGTGAGCCGCTGGGACTCTGGCCAGGGGTCGCTGGGGCCCGCTCGCTTGCTGGGAAGGTGCCAGGGTTTCGTTTGGCGGGAATTGGACCCTGGGCGCTGGGTCGCTGGGACCCCGTGTGGTGTCTGGGAAGGTGGTCCGTGGAGGCGCTTTGAAAGTGGCAGGTGTCGTTTGGGGAGTCGCTGGGACCCCACCCAGGGATTGCTGGGGCCCGTGCGCACTGGGAAGGTGCCAGGTGTAATTTGGCGAGCGCTGGGACCCTCGAAGGGTGGGGTCGCAGGGGGGGTAGCGTCCGCTGGGATGATGCCAGGTGTTGTTTGGCGAGCTCTGGGACCCAGCGTGGGGTTGTTGGGGTCCTGTGCGCCGCTGGGAAGGTGCCAGGTGTCGTTTGGCAAGCCGCTGGGACCCCGGGGGTCGCTGGGGCCTGCGTGCGCGCTGGGAAGGTGCCAGGTGTCGTTTGGCGAGCATCTGATCCGGGGGTCTCTGGGTCCTGCCCGAGCGCTTTGACCTCGTTTGGCCTCTGGAAGGTGGCAGTTTGGGTCTTTTTGGAATGTGGCAGGTGTCATTTAGTGAGTTTGGGGTGGCGCTGGGCCCGGGTCTGTCGCTTGCTGGGAAGGTGCCAGGTTTCGTTTGGCAGGCCGCTGTGACCCTGGGTGTCGCGCTGCTGGGACTGTGCGTGCTGGGGTCGCTGTCATTTGGCGAGCCGCTGGGTCCCGTTGCTTGCTGGAAGGTGCCAGGTCGTTACGGCCCTATTGGACCCCTGGGGGTGGGGACCCGTGGGTGCTATGGGGTCCGCTCGCCGCTGGGAAGGTGCCAGTGTCGTTTGGCGAGTCGCTGGGACCCCGCCCAGGGTCGCTGGGGCCTGTCGCGGCGCTGGGAAGGTGCCAGGGTGTTTGGTGAGCCCCTGGGACCCGCGTGGGGTCGCTGGGACGTGCGTCCACTGGGAAGGTGCTAGGTGTCGTTTGGCGAGCTGCTGGGACCCCGCTGGGTCGCTGGGGCCTGTGCTCGCTCCCTGGGAAGGTACCAGGTGTCATTTGGCGAGCCTCTGGGACCTGCTGGGTCGCTGGGGCCCGTCGCCCGCTGGGAAGGTGCCAGGTGTCGTTTGGCGAGCAGCTGGGATCCCCGCGAGGGTGGTCTGGGGACTTGCGCGCGCTGGAAGGTGGCAGGTTTATTGGCTTTTTGGCGAGCCGCTGGGACCCCGCGTGGGGTCGCTGATGCCCTGGACCGCCGCTGGGAAGATGTCAGGTGTCGTTTGGCGAGCCGCTGTGACCACGCGCGAGGTCGCTGGGACCCGTATGCGCTGGGAAGGTGCCAGGTGTCGTTTGGGTGCCTTCTGGGGATCACCTGGTGCCTGTGCAGGTGCCTGGGAAGGTGGGGGGTGTCGTTTTACGTCCTCCGTGCTGGGGAAGGTGCCAGGTGTCATTTGGCGAAGCCACTGGGACCCATTGAGGTTTGCTGGGGCCCGCGGCGCGTGCTGGGAAGGTGCCAGGTGTCTTTGGTGAGCTGCTGGGACCCAGCGCAGGGTCAGCTGGGGCCCCAGCGCGCGCTGGGAAGGTGCCAGGTGTCGCTTTGGCGAGCAGCTGGGATCCCGCGGGGTCTGAGGGGCCTGTCCAGCGCTCGCTGGGGAAGGTGCCAGGTGTGTTTTGGCTGGGATCCTCGGACCCGCTGGGGCGGTGGTCGCCGCGCTGGGAATCACGCTGGGTTGTTTTTGGGCGAGCCGCTGGAAAGGTGGCAGGGTTGATTTGGGCCGCTGGGCCTATGCCTGTGCTGGGTAGGTGCCAGGTGTCGTTTGGTGAGCCCTGGGACCCGCGGCGTGCTGGGAAGGTGGCAGGTGTCATTTGGCTAAGGTAGGGCCTGTGACTGGTAAGGTGCCAGGTAAGTTACTGGGGCCCGTTTAAGTGTTCTTATGTTTGCGCTGGGAAGGTGGCAGGTGTCGTTTGGCAAGCCCAGAGACCGCGCTGGGTTGCTGGGGCCCGTGAGCCGCTGGGAAAGCCGCCAGTTGTCGCTTGGCCCGCTGGTGCCCGTTTGGGGAAGGTGCCAGGTGTCCTTGATGATTGCTGGGACCCCGCCTGGTCGCTGGCTCCGGACGCTGGGAAGCCACCACGCGGTTGGTGGAGAGCTGGGACCCCGCGCGGGGTGGATGGGGCCCAGCGCGACGCTTGGATGGTGCCAGGTGTTGTTTGGCGAGTCTCTGGGACCCAGTACGGGTTGCTGTGGCCCGTGCGGCCGCTGTGAAGGTGCCAGGTGTCGTTTGTCGAAGCTGGCCGGACCCCTGCGTTGGCGTCCGGTGGGCTGGGAAGGTGCCAGATGTGTCATTTATAAGCCGCTTGACCTGCTGGGGTCGAGTGGCCCGTTCGAGGCGCTTGGGAAGGTCGAGGTATCGTTTGGCGAGCCTCTGGGGTTGCGGCGGGGTCTGGGGCCCGCGGAGTGCTTTGAAAGTCGCAGGTGTCGTTTGGCGAGCAGCTAGGACCCCGCGCAGGATTGCTGGGGTCCTGTGCGCACGCTGGGAAGGTGGCAGGTGTCATTTAGTGAGCCGCTGGGACTCTGCTGGTCGCTGGGGCCCGTTCGCTTGCTGGGAAGGTGCCAGGTTTCGTTTTACGGGCCCTATTGGACCCTGCGCGGGGTCGCTGGGGCCCGTGCGTGCTGGGAAGGTGGCCCGTGAGTGCGCTTTGAAAGTCGCAAGTGTCGTTTGGCGAGCCGCTAGGACCCCACGCAGGATTGCTGGGGCCCGTGGAAGCGACTGGGGACGGTGGCAGGTTTAATTTGGCGATCGCTGGGACCTGGCGCTGGGTCGCTGGGGGGAAAGTGCCGCCTGCTGGGATGATGCCAGGTGTTGTTTGGCGAGTCCTGGGACCCAGTACGGGGGTTGTTGGGGTCCGTAGGGCGCTGGGAAGGTGCCAGATGTCGTTTGGCAAGCCGCTTGGACCCCGCTGGCAACGAGGGTCCGCTCGCGGCGCTGGGAAGGTCGTAGGTATCGTTACGCGAGCATCTGGGCTGGCTGGGGGTCTCTGGGCCCGTGTGCTTTGAAAGTCGTCAAGTGTCGTTTACGAGTCGCTGGGACACTTTGCAGGATTGCTGGGGCCCGTAACGCACGCTGGGAATGTGGCAGGTGTCATTTAGTGAGCCGCTGGGACTCTGCGCCGGGTCGCTGGGGTCCGCTCGCTTGCTGGGAAGGTGCCAGGTTTCGTTTGGCAGGCCTCTTGACCCTGCGCCGGGTGTCGCTGGGGCCTGCGCGGCGGGGCCGGCGCGTGCTGGGAAGTTGGCAGCTGTCATGGCGAGCATGGGGCCAGTTAAGCTTGCTGGGAAGGTGCCAGGTTTCGTTTTGGCCCTATTGGACCCTGCGCTGGGTCGCTGGGGTCTGTGGCGCGGTGCTGGGGCCTGCTCGGGGCCGCTTGAAGGTGCCAGGTGTCGTTTGGCAGGGCGCTGGGACCCCGTGTGGGGTCTATGGGGTCCGTGCACGCTGGGAAGGTGGCAGGTGTCGTTTGGCAGTCGCTGGGACCCCGCCCAGGGTCGCTGGGGGCCTGTGCGCGCTCTGGGAAGGTGCCAGGTGTCTGAAAGCCCCTTGACTCCGTGGTGGTCGAGGGGGCGCGTCCGCTGGGAAGGTGCTAGGGTGTTGTTTGGCGAGCTGCTGGGACCCCGCAATGGTCGCTGGGGCCCTGTGCGGCTACGAAGGTGGCAGGTGTCGTTTGGCGAGCCGCGGGACCTGCTGGGTCGCCGGGCATGATGGCGTCCGCTGGGAAGGTGCCAGGTGTCATTTGGCGAGCAGCTGGGATCCCATGTGGTCGCCGGGACCCGCGCGCTGGGAAGGTGGCTGTTTAATTTTGGCGAGCCGCTGGGACCCCGGAGGGTCGCTGATGCCCGTGTCGCGCTTGGGAAGATGTCAGGGTGTTTCGCAGCAGCTGCCAGACCCGCGCGAGGTCGCTGGTCGCGTCGCCCGCTGGGAAGGTGCCAGGTGTCGTTTGGTGAACTTCTGGGACACCGCGTGGGCTTTATGGTGCCCAGCGCCGCACTGGGAAGGTGCCAGGTGTCGTTTGGCGAGCCGCTGGGGCCGTGCTCTCGCTGGGAAGGTGCCAGGTGTCATTTGGCGAGCCACTGGGACCCGCGTGGGGTTGCTGGGGCCCGTGCGTGTGCTGGGAAGGTGCCAGGTGTCTTTTGGTGAGCTGCTGGGACCCCGCGGGGGTCGCTGGGGCCTGTCGCCACGAAGGTGCCAGGTGTCGTTTGGCGAAAGCAGCTGGGATCCCATGGGGTCGCCGGGGCCTGTCGTCCGCTGGGAAGGTGCCAGGTTTCGTTTGGCGTGCAGCTGGGACCCCCCGCTGGTTCGGCTGGGACCCAGCGCTGGGAAGGTGGCAGGTGTCGTTTGGCGAGGGATGGGACCCAGCTGGTTCGCTGGGACCCAATGGTGCTGGGAAGGTGGCAGGTGTCGTTTGGAAAGCCACTTGGACCCCGCATTGGTCGTGAGGGGGCGCGTGTCCGCTGGGAAGGTGCTGGTGTTGTTTGGCGAGCTGCTGGGACCCCGCACTGGGTCGCTGGGGCCTGTCTTGGCCACGGGAAGGTGGCTGGTGTCGTTTGGCGAGCCGCCGGGACCTGCTGGGTCGCCGGGGGCGCGTCGTCCGCTGGGAAGGTGCCAGGTGTTGTTTGGTGAAGTAGCTCGGATCCCACGTGTGGTCACCGGGGCCTGCGCGCGCTGCGAAGGTGGCAGGTTACTTTTGGCGAGCCGCTGGGACCCCCGTGGGTCGCTGATGCCCGTACACGCTGGGAAGATGTCAGGTGTCGTTTGGCGAGCCGCTGTGACCCGGCTACGAGGTCGCTGGTTCCCGTGCGCCCGCTGGGAAGGTGCCAGGTGTCGTTTGGCGATCCTCTGGGACACCGCGCAGGGTCGATGGGGCCCGTGCGCACGCTGGGAAGGTGCCAGGTGTCGTTGGCGAGCCGCTGGGACCCGCTGGGTTGCCGGGGCCCGTGTGCACTGGGAAGATGTCAGGTGTCGTTTGGCGAGCCGCTGGGACCCGCTGGGTCGCTGGTGCCCGTGCGCCCGCTGGGAAGGTGCCAGGTGTCATTTCGCGAGACGCTGGGACATCGCGCGGGGTCGCTGGGGCCCGTGCGCGTGCTGGAAAGGTGGCAGGTGTTGATTGGCGAGCCGCTGGGGCCTATGCCTGTGCTGGGTAGGTGCCAGGTGTCGTTTGGTGAGCCTCTGGGACCCCGCGCGCGTGCTGGGAAGGTGGCAGGTGTCGTTTTGGCTATCCGCTAGGCCTGTGTGCACTGGTAGGTGCCAGGTAGGTACAGGGGCCCGTTTGCGTTCTGTGTTCTTATGTTTTTGCGCTGGGAAGGTGGCAGGTGTCGTCTGGCAAGCCGCTGTGAGACTGCGCTGGGTTGTTGGCCCCCCGTGGCGCTTCTGGAAAGTTGCCAGTTGTCGTTTGGCATGCCGCTGGTGCCGATGCACAGGCTGGGAAGGTGCCAGGTGTCCTTTGGCGAGCCGCTGGGACCCGGCAGTATCGCTGGGGTCCGTGCGCATGCTGGAAGTTACCACGTGTCATTCGGAGATTCTGGGACCCCCGCATGGTGGATGGGGCCTGTGCGCTGAAGCTGGGAAGGTGCCAGGTGTCGGTTGGCAAGCCGCTGGGCCCCCAGCGGCGGGGTTGCCTGTGCCCGATGTGCCGCTGGGAAGATGTCAGGTGTCGTTTGGTGAGCTGCTGTTACCCGCTGGGTCACTGGGTCGCTGGTGCCCGTGCCCCGCTGGGGAAGGTGCCAGGTGTCATTCGGCGAGGCGCTGGGAAATCACGCTGGGTCGCTGGGGCCTGCGGCGCGTGCTGGAAAGGTGGCAGGTGTCGTCTGGCAAGCCGCTGGGATCCCGCCGGGGTCGCTGGGGTCCGTCTGCGTTTTGAATGTGGGCAGGTGTCATTTGGGAAGCTGCTTTGGAGTGTCGCAGGGTTGCTGGGGCCTGTGCTCGCACCGGAAGGTGGCAGGTGTCGTTTTACAGGAACCGTTGGACAATGTTCTTGTCGCTGGGGCTTAACGCTGGGAAGGTCCCATTTGTCATTTGGCGAGCCGCTGTGAGACTCAATAAGGTTGCGGGGGCCCGCTCACTGGGAAGGTACCAGTGTCATTTGGTGAGCCTCTTTGGCATGCCGCTGGGGCTAGTGCGTGCGCTGGGAAGGTGGCAGGTGTCGTTTGGCGAGCTGCTGGGACACACACCTGGGTGTTGCACCCGCGTCTTGGCGTTAGGAAGGTACCAGGTGTCATTTGGCAAGCCCCTTAGACCCTGGGGTCGCTGGGGGCCGCGGCGTCCGCTGGGGATCGGTGCCAGGTGTCGTTTGGAGCAGCTGGGATCACTTGTGGTCGCTGGGATCCGTGCGCAGGCTGGGAAGGTGCCAGGTGTCGTTTGGTGGGCAGCTGGGACGGTGCTGGTTTGCTGGGGCCCGCGCGCCGCTAGGAAGGTGCCAGGTGTGGTTCGAGTTTGGTATCCCGGGGTCACTGGTGCCCCCGCGTTGCCAGGTGTCGTTTTAGCTGGGACCCCGACAGGGTCGCTGGGGCCCGCTCCGCTGGAAGGTGCCAGATGTCGTTTCCATGATCCCTGACCCCGCTGGGGTCACAGTGGTCCGAGCAGCTGGGATCCCACTTTTGGCGAGGCCCCTGACGCGGTGCGGGTCCAGTCCGCAGCGCACCGGACGGCAGGCGGAGTTGGGAAGGCTGCCAGGTGGCCAGGGGTAGTCAGCTGGGATGGTGCCAGGTGTCGTTTGGTGAGCCTCTGGGACCCGATGCGGGTTGCTGGGGCGGTCGCTTCGCTGGGAAGGTGCCAGGTGTCGTTTGGCGAGCTGCTCGGGGGTCGCTGGGGCCCGGGGTGCGTTGGGAAGGTGGCAGGTGCCAAGCAGCTGGGATCCCTCGGGTCGCCAGTCCCGTTGCTGGGAATGTGCCAGGTGTCATTTGGCGAGCAGCTGGGACCCCGCACAGGGTCGCTGGGGCCTGTGCTCGCGCTGGAAGGTGCCAGGTGTCGTTTGGCGAACCGCTTGGACCCTGTGAGTTTCGAACTGTATGAGCACTGGGAAGGTCCCAGGTGTCATTTGGCAGCTGCTGGGAATGGGTCCGGGGCCAGTCAGGCGCCGCTGGGAAGGTCAGGTGTCATTTGGGCCTTCTGGGACCCCCTGGGGTCGCTGGGGTGTGCGCGCTGGGAAGGTGGCAGGTGTCGTTTGGCGAGCTGCTGGGACCCACCGGGGGGGTTACTGCTGGGGCCCGTGCGCGCTGGGGGGTGGCAGGTGTCATTTGGCGTAAGCCTGGGACCCTGCTAGGTCTCTGGGGCACGTGCGTCCGCTGGGACGGTGCCAGGTGTCGTTTGGCGAGCAGCTGGGATCCCACTTGTGGTCGCTGGGATCCGTGCGGCTGGGAAGGTGCCAGGTGTCGTTTTGGGGGCGCTGGGACCCAGTGCGGGTTTGCTGCCAGGCGGTGCTCGCTGTAGGAAGGTGCCAGGTGTCGTTTGGCGAGCTGCTGGGACCCGCGTGGGGTCGTTGGGGTCGATGTCGCCCGCTGGGAAGGTGCCAGATGTCGTTTGGCAAAGCCGCTTGGACCGCTGGGGTCGCGAGTGGTCCGCTCGCGGTGCTGGGAAGGTCGAGGTGTCGTTTGGCGAGCCTCTCTGTTGGCGGCGCTGGTCTCTGGGGCCCGTGGTGAGCGCTTTTGAAAGTCGCAGTGTCGTTTGGCGAGCCGCTAGGACCCCGCGCAGGATTGCTGGGGCCCGTGCGCACGCTGGGAAGGTGGCAGGTGTCATTTAGTGAGCCGCTGGGACTCTGCGCGGGGTCGCTGGGGCCGCTCGCTTGCTGGGAAGGTGCCAGGTTTCGTTTGGCGGCCTCTTGGACCCTGCGCGCGGTGTCGCTGGGGCCCGTGCGTGCTGGTTTCGTTGGCAGCTGTCATTTGACGCCGCCAGGCCGTTCGCTTGCTGGGAAGGTGCCAGGTTTCGTTTGGCGGCCCTATTGGACCCTGCGCGGGGTCGCTGGGGCCCGTGCGTGCTGGGAAGGTGGCAGGTGTCGTTTGGCAAGTCGCTGGGACCCCGCCCAGGGGTCGCTGGGGCCTGTGCACGCTCTGGGAAGGTGCCAGGTGTCGTTTGGTGAGCCGCTGGGAACACGCGAGGGGTCGCTGGGGCCCGTGCGCTCAGCGGGAAGGTGCCAGATGTCGTTTGGCGAGCCGCTGGGACCCCGCATGGAGTCGCTGGTGCCTGTGGGTGGCGCTGAGGAGGTGCCAGGGTGTCGTTGCCATGCGAGCGGCTGGGATTCCACGAGGGTCGCTGATATCCGTTCGCGGGCTGGGAAGGTGGCAGGTGTCGTTTGGCGGGCCGCAGGGACCCCGCGCGGGGTCGCTGGGGCCCGTGCGCGTGCTGGGAAGGTGCCAGGTGTCGTTTGGCGAGCTGCTGGGATCCCGCGGGAGGTCGCTGTGGCCCATTCGTGTGCTGGGAAGGTCGTAGTTATCGTTTGGCGAGCCTCTGGGAGGTTTGGGCGGGGTCGCTGGTGACGGTGCGCACGCTGAGACGCTGCCAGGTGTCGTTTGGCGAACTGCTGGGACCCCGTGCGGGGTTGCTGATGCCTGTGCACGCGCTGGGAAGGTGCCAGGTGTCGTTTGGCGAGCCGCTGGGAACATGTGAGGGGTCGCTGTGGCGGGTGCGCTCGCTGTGAAGGTGCCAGGTGTTGTTTGTCGAGCTGCTCGGACCCCGCATGGGGTCGCTGGGAGTCGTGTGCGCGCGCTGGGAAGGTGCCAGATGTTGTTTGGCAAGCCACTTGACCCCCGGGGGTCGAAGTCGGGGTGCCGTGGCGCTGGGAAGGTCGTAGGTATCGTTTGGCGAGCCTCTGGGGACCGCGGGTCTCTGGGGGCCGTGAGTGCGCTTTGAAAGTCGCAAGTGTCGTTTGGCGAGCCGCTAGGACCCCGCCAGGATTGTTGGGGCCGATGCTCCACGCTGGGAAGGTGGCAGGTGTCATTTAGTGAGCCGCTGGGACTCTCGGGTCGCTGGGGCCCGTTCGGCTTGCTGGGAAGGTGCCAGGTTTCGTTGGCGGGCCTCTTGACGCTGCGCGGTGTCGCTGGGGCCCCGTGCGCCGCTGGAAGTTGGCAGCTGTCATTTGGTGTGCCGGGGCCTGTTCGGCTTGCTGGGAAGGTGCCAGGTTTCGTTTGGCGGCCCTATTGGACCCCGTACTGGTCGCTGGGGCCCGTGCTTGCTGGGAAGTTGGCAGGTGTCATTTGGCGAGCCGCTGGGGCCTGTTCGCTCCGCTGGGAAGGTGCTAGGTGTCGTTTGGCGAGCGCTGGGACCCCGTGGCGGGGTCTATGGGGTCGTACGCGCTGGGAAGGTGGCAGGTGTCGTTGGCGAGCCGCTGGGACTCGCGTGGGGTCGCTGGGGCCCGTGTGACCGCTGGGAAGGTGCCAGGTGTCGTTTGGCGAGCCGCTGTGACACCGCGCGGGGTTGCTGGGGCCCGTGCGCGCGCTGGAAGGTTGCCAGTTGTCGTTTGGCATGCCGCTGGTGCCCGTGCCCAGGCTGGGAAGGTGCCAGGTGTCCTTTGGCGAGCCGCTGGGACCCCGCGCTTGGTCGCTGGGGTCCGTGCGCATGCTGGGAAGGTGGCAGGTGTCGTCTGGCAAGCCGCTGGGATCCCGCTCGGGGTCGCTGGGGTCCGTGCGCGCGCTTGGAATGTGGCAGGTGTCATTTGGCGAGCTGTTTGGACCCCGCGCAGGGTTGCTGGGGCCGGAAGGTGGCAGGTGTCGGGCGAACCGTGGACACCAGGTGGGTCGTTTGGTGGAAGGTCCCTATGGACACAGCGGGGTGGTGGGGCCCGTGGGCGCACTGGGAAGGTACCAGGTGTCATTTGGTCTGGGACCCTCTGGGACCCGCGAATCGCTGGGACCCTGCCAAGAGGGTCGCTGGGGCCGATGTGCATGCGCTGGTAAGGTGCCAGGTGTCATTTTGCGAGCTGCTGTGACACCGCACGGGGTTGCTGGGGCCCGTGCGCTCTAGGAAGGTGGGTGGTGTCATTTGGCAAGCCCCTTAGACCCTGCGTGGGTTGCGGGAGGCCCGGCGTCCGCTGGGACGGTGCCAGGTGTCGTTTGGCGAGCAGCTGGGATCCCACTTGTGGTCGCTGGGGATCTACGCAGGCTGGGACGGTGCCAGGTGTCGTTTGGTGGGCCGCTGGGACCCTGCGCGGGTTTGCTGGGGCCCGTGCGCGCGCTGGGAAGGTGCCAGGTGTCGTTTGGCGAGCCCCTTGGACCCCGCGCGGGGTCACAGTGGCCCGTCTGTGCGCTGGGAATGTCCTAGGTCTCGTTTGGCGAGCCTCTGGGATGCGGTGCGGGGTCTCTGGGGCCCGTGCATGCGCTTTGAAGGTCGCAAGTGTCGTTTGGTGAGCCGCTAGGACACCACGCAGGATTGCTGGGGCCCGTGTGCGCACTGGGACGGTGGCAGGTTTAATTTGGCGAGCCGCTGGGACGCCGCGCGGGGTCGCTGGGGGTAGTGCGCGCGCTGGGATGGTGCCAGGTGTTGTATGGCGAGTCTCTGGGACCCAGTACGGGGTCGTTGGCGTCCGTGTGCGCGCTGGGAAGGTGCCAGATGTCGTTTGGCGAGCCGCTTGGACCCCGCGGGGGATCGCAGTGGCCCGTTCGTGTGCTGGGAAGGTCGTAGGTATCGTTTGGCGAGCATCTGGGTTGCGGCGCGGGGTCTCTGGGGCCCGTGAGTGCGCTTTGAAAGTCGCAAGTGTCGTTTGGCGAGCCGCTAGGACACCACGCAGGATTGCTGGGGCCCGTGCGCACGCTGGGAATGTGGCAGGTGTCATTTAGTGAGCCGCTGGGACTCTGCGCGGGGTCGCTGGGGCCCGTTCGCTTGCTGGGAAGGTGCCAGGTTTCGTTTGGCAGCCCTATTGGACCCTGCGCGGGGTCGCTGGGGCCCGTGCGCGCTGGGACCCGTGTGTGCTGGGAAGTTGGCAGCTGTCATTTGGCGAGCCGCTGGGGCCCGTTCGCTTGCTGGGAAGGTGCCAGCTTTCGTTTGGCGGCCCTATTGGACCCTGCGCGGGGTCGCTGGGGCCCGTGCGTGCTGGGAAGTTGGCAGGTGTCGTTTGGCAGGCCGCTGGGACCCCGTGCGGGGTCGCTGGGGCCTGTGCGCGCGCTGGGAAGGTGCCAGGTGTCATTTGGTGAGCCGCTGGGAACACGCGAGGGGTCGCTGTGGCCCGTTCGTGCGCTGGGAAGGTCGTAGGTATCGTTTGGCGGGCCTCTGGGACCCCGCGCGGGGTCGCTGGTGACGGTGCACACACTGAGACGCTGCCAGGTGTCATTTGGCGAACCGCTGGGACCACGTTCGGGGTTGCTGGGGCCTGTGCACGCTGGGAAGGTGCCAGGTATTGTTTGGCTTGCCGCTGGGACCCGTATGTGGGTTGCTGATACCTGTGCACGCGCTGGGAAGGTGCCAGATGTCGTTTGGCGAGCCGCTGGGAACATGTGAGGGTCGCTGTGGCGGTGCGTCGGCTGTGAAGGTGCCAGGTGTCATTTTGTCGAGCTGCTCGGACCCAGGGAAGGTCGCTGGGGTCTGTGTGCACGCTGGGGGGAAGGTGCCAGATGTTGTTTGGGACCAAGCCGCTTGGCACGGGAAGGTGCCAGGTATTGTTTGTCGGTTGCTCGATCTCCTCGGGTCGTTAAATGCGCTGGGAAGGTCGTGTTTGGTAAGCTTGATGGGGTTGAGTGGGCGAGCCTCTGGGTTGCTTGGCTTAGCCTCTGCTGGGCGGGGTCTTGGGGCCCGTGAGTGCGCTTGAAAGTCGCAAGTGTCGTTTGAGCCGCTGGGACCCAGCGCAGGATTGCTGGGGCCAGTCCGTCGCATGCTGGGAAGGTGGCAGGTGTCATTTAGTGAGCCGCTGGGACTCTGTATTGGGGTCGCTGGGCCCTGTCGCTTGCTGGGAAGGTGCCAGGTTTCGCTTTTGGCCTCTCTTGGACCCCTGGCGGTGTCGCTGGGACTCGTCAGCAGCTGGGAAGTTGGCAGCTTTCATTTTTGCGACCGCTGGGCCCGTTCGCTTGCTGGGAAGGTGCCAGCTTTCGTTTCATGGCCCCATTGGACCCTGCACTTGGGTCGCTGGGGCCCGTGCGTTCTGGGAAGTTGGCAGGTGTCGTTATAGGCCGCTGGGACCCCGTAAGGGTCGCTGGGGCCTGTCAGCGCTCTGGGAAGGTGCCAGGTGTCTGAAAGCCCTTGGACTCCGCGTGGGGTCGCAGGGGACGTGCGTCCGCTGGGAAGGTGCTAGGTGTTGTTTGGCGAGCTGCTGGGACCCCGCGTGTGGTCGCTGGGGCCTGTGCGCGCTACGAAGGTGGCAGGTGTCATTTGGCGAGCCGCTTGGGCCCGTTCGCTTGCTGGGAAGGTGCCAGGTTTCGTTTGGCGGCCCTATTGGACTCTGCACGGGGTCGCTGGGGCCCATGCGTGCTGGGAAGTTGGCAGGTGTCGTTTGGCAGGCCGCTGGGACCCTGCGCGGGGTCTATGGGGTCCGTGCACGCGCTGGGAAGGTGGCAGGTGTTGTTTGGCAAGTCGCTGGGACCCAGGTCGCTGGGGCCCAGGCGCGCTGGGAAGGTGCCAGGTGTCGTTTGGTGAGCCGCTGGGAACACGCGAGGGGTCGCTGGGGCCCGTGCGCTCAGCGGGAAGGTGCCAGATGTCGTTTGGCGAGCCGCTGGGACCCCGCATGGAGTCGCTGGTGCCTGTGGTGCACTGAGGAGGTGCCAGGTGTCGTTTCGCGAGCCGCTGGGACCCCGTGCGGGGTCGCTGATATCCGTTCGCGGGCTGGGAAGGTGGCAGGTGTCGTTTGGCGGGCCGCAGGGACCCCGCGCTGGGTCTCTGGGGCCCGTGCGCTGCTGGGAATGTGCCAGGTGTCGTTTGGCGAGCTGCTGGGATCCCGCGGAGGTCGCCAGGTCCGTTCATGCGCTGGGAAGGTCGAGGTATCATTTGGCGAGCCTCTGGGACCCCTGGCTGGGTCGCTGGTGATGGTGCACACTGAGACGCTGCCAGGTGTCGTTTGGCGAACCGCTGGGACCACGTTCGGGGTTGCTGGGGCCTGTGCACGCGGGGAAGGTGCCAGGTGTTGTTTGGCTTGCCGCTGGGACCCGGCGGGGTTGCTGATGCCCTGCACGCCGCTGGGAAGGTGCCAGATGTCGTTTGGCGAGCCGCTGGGAACATGTGAGGGGTTGCTGTGGCGGGTGCGCTCGCTGTGAAGGTGCCAGGTGTTGTTTGTCGAGCTGCTCGGACCCCGCGGGGTCGTTGGGGTCCGTGTGCGTGCTGGGAAG
>JAHFZB010000193.1:0-104425 GCA_036884735.1 Huso huso | reverse complement strand
TTGATGACCACTTCGTTCAGTTGCGTACTACCTGACACCTTCCCGGTGCATTTCGGGCCCCAAGTCCGCACAGGGGCCAGAGAGCTCGCCAGTGACACCTGCCACCTTCCCGGTCGGCGCCCAGCGCCCGTCCAGCTGTCCCCAGCGGCTGTAAGCGAAACCTGGCACCTTCCATGCTGCACGGGTTCAGCTAATTCTCACAAGGAATTCCAGCGGATTGCCAAACGGCACTTCACACCTTCCCAGCGCCGCAGATGTGCCCCCCCCAGCTACCCCACGCTGGGTCCCAGCAGCTCACCAAATGACACCTGCCACCTTCCCAGTGTAAAGATGGGCCCCAGCCACCCCGCTGGGCTCCAGCGGCCGCCAAACTACACCTGACACCTTCCCAGGGCTACGCCAAGACGTGGGTCTTCAGCTTAATTCAAGGTGGGGTCCCAGAAGCTTACTAAACTTACTGCCCTTCAAGCCGAAAGCACGGCCCTGGTGACCCTGCAGCAGGGGTACCAGCGTCGCCAAACGATACCTGGCACCTTCCCAGAACGCCCAGGCCTTCAGCTTAACCTGCGCGGGGTCCGATCGGGCTCGCCAAACGCATCCCGCCACCTTCCCAGTGCGCGCACGGGATGCAGCGAATTTCAAGGACAAGGTCCATACCACCAAACGACACCTGGCACCTTCCCATTGCGCGCCTGGGCCTCAGCGATCCCGTGGGGGTCCCAGCGCCCGGCCAAATGACACTTTGCACCTTCCCCAGCGCAAGACGGGCCCCAGCGCCCCCTGGGGTCCCAGTCCCTCGCTAAACGACACCTGACACCTTCCCAGGGCTGCATAACGCTGGGTCCCAGCAGCTCGCCAAACAACACCTGGCACCTTTCCAGCGCTGGCATCGGCACCAGCGACCCCGCAGACGAGTCCCAGTGGATCACCAAAGGACCCTGCCGTGTCCCAGCTGCTCGCCAAACGACACCTTGCACCTTCCCTGAAAGACACGGGCCCCAGCGACCACGCCGCAGTTCCCAGCGGATCGCCAAACGCCACCGCACCTTCCCAGCGCGTGCATGGGCTCCCAGCGATTCCCCCGCACGGGTCCCAGAGCCACGCCAAACCTCACCTTTCACCTTCCCAGCTCGTGCACGGCCCGGGCAACCCCCCCACAAGGGGTCCCAGCGATCGCTAAACAACACTTTGCACGCTCCCAGAGCGGTGCACAGGCCCCAGCGACACGCGCGGGGTCCCAGCGCTCGCCAAACGACACTTCACACCTTCCCAGCGTGCGCCTGGGCCCCAGCGCCCCGGCGCTGTTCCCAGCGGATCGACAAACAGCACTGCGACCTTCCCATAGCCGTGACGGGCCCCAGCGACCTACCACCTTCACAACGTGACGACTGACTCCAGCGACCCCAAGCAGGGTCCCAGCTGCTCACCAAAAGACACACCTGCCACCTTCCCAAACACACCTGCCACATTCCCAGGGCGCGAGTACGGGCCCCAGCGACCCCGCGTGGGCTCCCAGCGGTCGCCAAACGACACCTGCCACCTTCCCAAAGGCCGACGCGTTCCCAGCTACCTGCCGCCGTGTTCCAGCTGGCTCGCCAAATGACACCCGCATTATTCCCCAGCGTGGTGGGGCCCCAGCACCCTGCGGGGGTCCCAGCGCTCGCCAAACGACACCTGCCGCTTTCCCAAACGACACCTGGCACCTTCCCAGTGCACGACGGGCACAGCAGCTCGCCAAATGACACCTACCACCTTCCCAGTGCGGGCACCGAACCCAGCGACCCTGCGCGCTTGGTCCCAAGCGCTCGCCAAATGACACCTGCCACCTTCCCAGTGCACGCACGGGCCCAGCTATCCAACGCTGGGTCCATGCTCGACAAACGACACCTGCCACCTTCCCATCACGAGCATCGGCCCCAGCTTAACCCAGCGGGGGGTCACATGGCTTGCCAAACGACACCTGCCACCTTCCCAGCTACAAGCTCCAGTTTGACTCTGCCATGGTCCCGACCGGGGTCCCAGCCGCTTGCAAACGACACCTGGCACCTTCCCAGTGCGAGCACGGGGCCCCAGCGACCCCGCCAAGGCGGTCCCAGCAGCTCGACCTGCCACCTTCCCAGCGCGAAGACCGGCCCCAGCGACCCAGTCTGCGGGTCACAGTGGCTCGCCAAATGACACTTTGGCTCTCACAGCCACAAGATGGGCTCCCAGCAATCCGGCTGGATCCCAGCGTTTGAAAACGACACCTGCCACCTTCCCAGCGCCACAAGACGCCACCAGCGAAAGAGTCTGCCAAGGTTCCAGCAGTCGCCAAACTACACCTGCCACCTTACCAGCATAAGACGCTGCCCAGCGACCCTGATCGGGTACCAGCCGCCGGCAAAACGACACCTTGCACCTTCCCAGTGCGAAGCATTAGGCACTAGCGACCCCACAGGGGTCCCAGCGGCTCGACAAATGACACCTGCCACCTTCTCAGCACGCCAAGATGGGCACCAGCGCCCCGCTGGTCCCTGCAGCTTGCCAAACGACACCTCCGCCTTCCCAAACGACG
This sequence comes from Huso huso, assembly GCA_036884735.1. Classification (NCBI taxonomy): domain Eukaryota; kingdom Metazoa; phylum Chordata; class Actinopteri; order Acipenseriformes; family Acipenseridae; genus Huso; species Huso huso. Next base: position 101,871 of record JAHFZB010000193.1, on the reverse strand, counting down.
CCTGGCACCTTCCCAGCGACCATGCTGTGTCCCATTGGGTCGTCAAACCACATGCCACCTTCCCAGCGCCATGAGCCCCAGCGACCCGCAGATTCCCATTGGCTCACTAAACGACACCTGTCACCTTCCCAGTGCACGCACGGGCACCAGCGACCCCGTGGGGTCCCAGTGGCTCGCCAAACGACACCTGCCACCTTCCCAGCGCGGCGCACGGGTCCCAGCGGATAGCCAAAGGACACCAGACACCTTACCAGCATGACGATCGCGCCCAGCGACCCTGATCGGGTACCAGCCGCTCGCCAAACGACACCTTGCACCTTCACAGTGTGAGCACGGGCACCAGCGACCCAGCGGGGTCCCAGCGTCGAATAAACGACACCTGCCACATTCAAACGACACCTGCCACCTTCCCAGCGCGCAAGACGGGCCCCCAGCAACACCGCGGTGTGTCACAGCGGCTCACCAAACGACACCTGCCACCTTCCCAGCGTGCGCGCAGACGGGTTCCCAGCGACCCCTGCGGGTCCCAGCGTCTAGCCAGACGACCACTGACACCTTCCCAGCACGCCCAGGGCCCAGCGACCCCACGGAGTGTCCCAGCGGTCGCCAAATGACACCTGGCACCTTCCAAGCACGTGAGCGGGCCCCAGCGAATCAAGACGGGTCCCAGCGGCTCGCCAAACGACACCTGCCACCTTCCCAGCACATCGCCAGACGTCACCCAGCGAGCCCGCCGGGGGTTCCAGCGCTCACCAAACTACACCAGACACCTTACCAGCATGCGCGCACCGCCCCAGCGACCCTGATCGGGTACCAGCCGCCGACAAATCCATTAACCTTGCACCTTCCCAGTGCGAGCACGGGCACCAGCGACCCAGCGCGGGGTCCCAGTGGTTCGACAAGCGACACCTGCCACATTCGAAACGACACCTGGCACCTTCCCCAGCACGCCAAGACGGGCCCCAGCAACACCGCTGGTGTGTCACAGCTGCTCGCCAAACGACACCTGCCACCTTCTCAGCGTGCATGGGCTCCATGTACCACGCAAGCTGTGTCCCAGTGGTCGCCAAATGACACCTGCCACCTTCCCAGCAGCACAAGACGAGTCCCAGCGACCCTGCAGGTTCCCAGTGGCTCACTAAACAACACCTGTCACCTTCCCAGTGCACGCACGAGCCCCAGCGACTTAACACAGGGTCCCAGCGGTCGCCAAATGACACCTGCCACCTTCCCAGCGCCAAGACATGGGCATCAACGACTCCGCCATGGGTCCCTGCAGCTTGCCAAAACGACACCTCCCGCCTTTTCCCAAACGACGCCTGGCACCTTCCCTAGCAAGACGGGCGCCAGCTGCATGCGCGGGTCCCAGCGACCGCCAAACGCCACCTGCCACCTTCCTAGCAGACACGCCACCCAGCTTACCACGCTGGGTCCCAGCTGCTCGCCAAACAACACCTGGCACCTTTTCACGAGATGCCGCGACGGGCCCGACACCGGGCGTGGTCACAGCCGCTGCGCCAAGCGACACCTGCCACCAAGGCCGCGCCAAGACGCCATCCAGCGACCACGCCAAGGTTCCAGCTGGCTCGCCAAACTACACCTGCCACCTTCCCAGCGCCGCGACTGGCCCCAGTGGCCCGGGATCGGGGTCCCAGTGGTTTGCCAAACGACACCTGGCACCTTCCCAGCGCATGCATGGGCCCCAGTGACCCTGCGCGGGGTCCCACCAGCTCGCAAAAAGACACCTGCCAACTTCCCAGTGCACACACCGGCCCCAGCGACCCCACACGGGCTCCAAGCGGCTCGCCAAACGACACCTGCCACCTACCCAGCATGCACATGGGCCCCAGCTATCTCGCGTGGGGTCCCAGCGGCTCGCCAAACGACACCTACCACCTTCCCAGCGCACGCACCGGCTCCAGCGACCCTGCGCCAGGTCCCAGCGGCTCGCCAAACGACATCTGCCACCTTCCCAAACACACCTGCCACCTTCTCAGCGCACGTACGGGCTCCAGCGACCTCGCGCTGGGTTCCAGCAGCTCGCCAAATGACACCTGCCACCTTCCCAGCACGAGCACGGACCCCAGCGACCCAGCTGCTGCGGGTCACAACGCTCGCCAAACGACACCTGCCACCTTCCCAGCGCGAAAGCACGGGTCCCCAGCGACCCAACGCTGGGTTCACAGCAGTCGCCAAACGACACCTACCACCTTCACAACGTGACGCACTGACTCCAGCGACCCCACGCAGGGTCCCAGTGGCTCACCAAAAAGACACCTGCCACCTTCCCAAACACACCTGCAACATTCCCAGCCTTGATACGGGCCCCAGCGACCCAGCGCTGGCTCCCAGCGGCTCGCCAAACGACACCTGCCACCTTCCCAAAAGGCCGACGCGTCTCCAGCTACCAAGCTGCCGGTGTTCCAGCTGCTCGCCAAATGACACCCGGCACATTCCCAGCGGGTGGCGGGGCTCCCAGCGACCCCGGGGTCCCAGCTGCTCGCCAAACGACACCTGCCGCTTTCCCAAACGACACCTGGCACCTTCCTAGTGCACGACGGGCACAGCAGCTCAGCCAAATGACACCTACCACCTTCCCAGTGCGGGCACCGAACCCAGCGACCCCGCGCTGGGTCCCAAGCGGCTCGCCAAATGACACCTGCCACCTTCCCAGTGCACGCACGGGCCCAGCTATCCAACGCGGGTCCAAGTGGCTCGACAAACGACACCTGCCACCTTCCCATCACGAGCACGGGCCCCAGCGACCCAGCGCGGGGTCACAGAGGCTTGCCAAACGACACCTGCCACCTTCCCAGCGTGCGCACCGGCTCCAGCGACCGCGCGCTGGGTCCCGATCGGGGTCCCAGCCGCTTGCAAACGGGTCCCAGCGAAAGCTTGCCCAAAGCGACACCTGGGGTCCCAGCAGCTTCCCCTTTCCCAGCGCGAGCACGGGCCCCAGCGACCCAAAGCGGGGTCACAGTGGCTAGCAAAGCTCGACCTGCCACCTTCCCAGATCCCAGCGGTTTGAAAAAAACACCTGGGCCCAGCGACCCAGCCGAGCGGGTCGTGCAGCTGGCCAAACCAAATGACACTTGCCCAGCTTACCCTTCACAGCGCCGCCAAATCGGGCCCAGCAATCCCGCGGGATCGAGGGGTCCCAGCGGTTTGAAAAACGACACCTGCCACCTTCCCAGCGCGCGCACGTCACCCAGCGAGCCCGCGGGTTCCAGCAGCTCGCCAAACTACACCTGCCACCTTACCAGCACGCGCGACGCCCCCACCCTGATCGGGTACCAGCCGCCGGGCCAAACGACACCTTTGCACCTTCCCAGTGTGAGCACAGGCCCCAGCACCCAGGTTCCACCAAACGACACCTGCCACCTTCCCATCACGAGGGGCCCCAGCTTAATTCAGCTGGGTCACAGCGGCTTGCCCGACACCTGCCACCTTCCCAGCTGCGACGTCCAGCCGACCGCAGCTGGGCGGGGTCCCAGCCGCTTGCAAAACTACACCTGGCACCTTACCAGCACGGCCCCCAGCGACGCGGGGTCCTAGCAGCTTGACCTGATCGGCACGGGCCCCAGCCGCCAGCTGTGGTCAAACCAAATGACACTTGGCAATTTCACAGCACAAGATGGGCCCCAGCAACCGATCCCAGCGGTTTGAAAAACGCACTGCCACCTTCCCAGCAAGATCGCCACCCAGCGAAGCCTCGCTGGGTTCCAGCAGCTCAAACAACCTGCCACCTACCAGCACTTCCATGCCCAGCGAGCTGATCGGGTACCAGCCGCCGCTAAACCCCCTGCACCTTCCCCAGTGCGAAAGCACAGGCACCAACGACACCCCACCCGAGGGGTCCCAGCGGTTTGAAAACGACACCTGCCACTTTCCCCAGACGCTACCCAGCGAAGCTCGGCGGGGTTCCAGCAGTCGCCAAACTACACTCGCCATTTTCCCGATGCGACGTGGCCCAGCCGACCCTGATCGGGGTACCAAAACGACACCTTGCACCTTCCCAGTGAGAGCACAGGCCCCAGCGCGCTGGGTCCCAGCGCTCGGACAAACGGTCCTCCCCAGCAGGCATCGGCCCCAGCTTACCCAGCGCGTCCCAGCGGTTGCCAAAGACACCGCCCCAGCGACCTCTAGCGACCGCCATTGGTCCCACGGGTCCCAGTCCTGGGTAAATGACACTTGGCACCTTCCCAGTGCGAAAGACGGGCTCCCAAATGGGGACAGCTTGACCTGCCACCTTCCCAGCAACGGGCCCCAGATCCCAGCTGCGGGTCACAGTGGCTCGCCAAATGACACTTGGTAACTTCACACAGCCGCATGGGCTCCCAACAATCCCGCCAAGGATCCCAGCGGTTTGAAAACGACACCTGCCACCTTCCCAGCTTCGCCACCCAGCGAGCCACAAGGGGTTCCAGCAGCCTGCCAAACTACACCTGCCACCTTACCAGCACGCGCACGCCCAGCGACCCTGATCGGGTACCAGCCGCCACAAACGACACCTTGCACCTTCCCAGTGCAAGCACAGGCACCAGCTTAACCCCACGAGGGGTCCCAGCTGCTTGACAAATGACACCTGCCACCTTCTCAGCAAGATGGGCACGCAGTGACCCCGCGCGGGGTCCCTGCAGCTTGCCAAACGACACCTCCCGCTTTCCCAAACGACGCCTGGCACCTTCCCAGCGACCATGCGCGGTGTCCCATTGGCTCGTCAAACGACACATGCCACCTTCCCAGCGCGCGAAAGCCCCAGCGACCCTCGCAGATTCCCATTGGCTCACTAAACGACACCTGTCACCTTCCCAGTGCACGACGGGCACCAGCGACCCGCGTGGGGTCCCAGTGGCTCGCCAAACGACACCTGCCACCTTCCCAGCGTGCGCACGGGGTCCCAGCGGATAGCCAAAGGACACCAGACACCTTACCAGCATGCGACGCGCCCAGCGACCCTGATCGGGTACCAGCCGCCGTAAACGACACCTTGCACCTTCACAGTGCGAGCACGGGCACCAGCGACCCAGCGCGGGGTCCCAGCGGCTCGACAAACGACACCTGCCACATTCCGAAACGACACCTGGCACCTTCCCAGCGCGCGCACGGGCCCCAGCAACACACGTGGTGTGTCACAGCGGCTCGCCAAACGACACCTGCCACCTTCCCAGCGTAAGACGGGCCCCAGCGACCCCGCGGGTCCCAGCGTCTAGCCAAACGACCACTGGCACCTTCCCAGCACGCCCAGGCCCCAGCGACCCCACCGGAGTGTCCCAGCGGGTCGCCAAATGACACCTGGCACCTTCCAAGCACGTGAACGGTCCCCAGCTACTCCCATGGGGGGTCCCAGTGGCTTGCCAAACGACACCTGCCACCTTCCCAGCATCGCAAGATCGCCACGTCCAGTTTAGCGAGCCAAGAGGGTTCCAGCGGCTCACCAAACCACACCAGACACCTTACCAGCATGCGACGCTGCCCCAGCGACCCTGATCGGGTACCAGCCGCCGATAAACGACATCAGCACCTTCCCAGTGCGAGCACGGGCACCAGCGAACCCCAGCTGGGTCCCAGCGGCTCGACAAACCACACCTGCCACATTCGAAACGACACCTGGCACCTTCCCAGCGGCAAGACGGGCCCCCAACACCGCGGTGTGTCACAGCGGCTCGCCAAACGACACCTGCCACCTTCTCAGCATGCATGGGCTCCAGTGACCACGCCATGTGTCCCAGTGGCTCGCCAAATGACACCTGCCACCTTCCCAGCGGCCAAGACGAGCCCCAGCGAGCCCTCGCAGGTTCCCAGTGGCTCACTAAAACAACACCTGTCACCTTCCCAGTGCACGACGAGCCCCAGCGACCCCCCACAGGGTCCCAGCGGTCGCCAAATGACACCTGCCACCTTCCCAGCCAAGACATGGGCATCAACGACCCCGCTGGGTCCCTGCAGCTTGCCAAACGACACCTCCGCTCTTCCCAAACGACGCCTGGCACCTTTCCCAGCGCGCCAAGACAGGCGCTAGCGCAGCTGCGCTGGGTCCCAGAGACTCGCCAAACGCCACCTGCCACCTTCCTAGCGCGCGTACGTCACCCAGCGACCACGCGCGGGGTCCCAGCTGCTCGCCAAACGACACCTGCCACCTTCCCAGCGCGCACGGGCCCCAGCGACACCGGGTCCCGCTGGGTCACAGCCGCCGCCAAACGGCCCCAGCGACACCGTGGTCACAGAGCCAAACGACACCTGCCACGCCATCCATCCAGCGACCACACGCAAGGTTCCAGCGGCTCGCCAAACTACACCTGCCACCTTCCCAGCGCGCACTGGCCCCAGTGGCCCCGATCGGGGTCCCAGTGGCTTGCCAAACGACACCTGGCACCTTCCCAGTGAGAGCACGGGCCCCAGTGACCCCGCGCGTTGTCCCAGCGGCTCGCCAAACGACATATGTCACATTCCCAAACGACACCTGGTACTTTCCCAGCGCACGCACGGGCTCCAGCGACAACGGGCGGGGTCACAGCGGCTCACCAAACGACACCTGCCACATTCCCAGCACGCCGAGATCAACTAAAGCGAATTTCGGCGCGGGTACCAGCTGTTCGCCGAACGACACCTGACAAGTTCCCAGCACGCCAAGACGCTTCCAGCAACCCCGCTGGTCCCAGCGCTCGCCAAACAACATCTGGCACCTTCCTAGCACGCACAGGGCCCCAGCAACCCCACGTAGGGTCCCAGCTGGTCAGCAAATGACACCTGGCAACTTTGCAGCGTGCGCACGTCATCCCGCGACCACGCGCGGGGTCTTAGCGGCTCGCCAAACGACTTCTGGCACCTTCCTAGCACGAACAGGGCCCCAGCGACTTAATGAGGGGTCCCAGCGCTCGCCAAACGGCACCTGCCAACTTCCCAGTGATCGCCATCCAGCGCCCAGCGATTTCCAGCTGCTCGCCAAATACACCGTCCCCTCAGCGACCCGACTGGGGTCCCAACGGCTTTGGCATCTGGCACCTTCCCAGTGAGAGCATGGCCCCAGTGACCCCGCTGTCCCAGCGGTTCACCAAACGACACCTGCCACATTCCCAGCAGCACGCACCGAACCAAGCAACCTCGCGGCGGTACCAGCTGTTCGCCCGAACGACACCTGACAAGTTCCTAAAGCGCGAGACAGGACACCAGCGACCCCGTGGGGTCCTAACGGCCGCCAAACAACATCTGGCACCTTCCTAGCACGCACAGGGCACCAGCGACCCCATGTAAGGTCCCAGCGGCTCGCCAAACGACACCTCCCACCTTCCCAGCGAGCGACGCCACCCAGCGACCACACGCTGGGTTCTGGGTCCCAAAGCTGCCACCGCCAAATGACACCTCCCACCTTCCCAGCGACGACTGCACCAGCGACCCATGGGGCCAGCGCTCGCCAAATTACACCTGCCACCTTCCCAGTGTGTGCACGGGCCCCACCACCCCCTGCACAGGTCCCAGTGGCTCGACAAACAACACCTGGCACTTTCCTCAGCGCTACAAGACTTGGTTCTTAGCTTAATTGCCATGGGTCCCTCCAGCTCGCCAAACGACACCTGGCACCTTCCCAGTGCGCACATCGCCCCAGCTACCCCGCATGGGTCCCACCAGCTCGCCAAACGACACCTGGCACCATCCCAGTGGCACAAGACTGGCCCCAGCGCACCCCGCTGGGTCCCAACGGCTTGCCAAACTGCACCTGCCACCTTCCTTACACATGCACTGGCCCCTCCGCCCCCATACGGGGGTCCCAGTGGCTCGCCAAATGACACCTGGCACATTCCCAGCCAGACAAGACGGTCCCCAAAGGTCCCGCTGGGTCCCAGAGGCTCACCGGGCCCACACCTGTTACCTTCCCAGCGAAAGCACGGGCCCCAGTTACCCAGTGTGGGGTGTCAGCAGCTCGCCAACCACACCCTACCACCTTCCCTAGCACGCCAAAGATCGGCCCCAGCTGCCGCCAAAACCTTAATACACCTGCCACCTTCCCAAACGACACCTGCCACCTTCCCAGCTGCACGATGGGCCCCAGCGACCAGCTGGGGCCACACAGCGGCTCCCGCCAAATGACACCTGCCACCTTCCTTAGCGTGTTACCGGGGCCCATCGCCCCTGCAAGGGTTCCCAGAGGCTTGCCAACCGTACCGCCACCTTCCCCAGGCTGTCCATGGGCCCCCAGTGACCCCTGCTGGAGTCCCACCAGCTCGCCAAATGACACCTGGCACCTTCGCAGTGCGCCAAGAGACTCGGCCCCAGCGACCCAGCTGGATTCCCAGCTGCCCGCCAAACGACATTTTACCACCTTCCCAGCGCCACCCCGCTTCCAGCGTTAACCGCTGGGTCACAGCGGCTCGCCAAACGACACCTACCACCTTCCCCAGCGCTGGCCCATCGCCGCCTCAGCGACACCCTGGCTTGGGTCACAGCGGCTCGCCAAACGACACCTGCCACCTTCCCAGCATCGCATGGGCCCCTCTGTCCCCGCAGGGGTCCCAGTGGCTCGCCAAATGACACCTGGTACATTCCAAGCGAGCGCCGCGGGCCCCAGCGGATAGACAAAGGACACCTGCCACCTTCCCAACGCGATACGGGCTCCAGCTACCCCGCACGGGCAGTCCCAGTGGCTCGCCAAACGACACCTGCCGCTTTCTCAAACGACACCTGCCACCTTCCCAGCGCACACCGCCCCAGCAAGGGGGGACCCGCGCGAGGTCCCAGCAGATCGACAAATGGTCCCTGGCACCTCTCTAGTGCGCACTGGCCCCAGCGATTTTGCACGTGGTCCATGCGGTTTGCCGAACTGTCCTCGCCAAATGGTCTCTGGTGCCTCCACAGCTCACGCACGGGCCCCAGCAAACCCGCAGCGGGACCACAGTGGCTCGCTAAAGGTCCCTGTCTTCTCCCCTGCACGCGTGCACAGGCCCCAGCGACTTCTCGCAAGGGACCACAGCTGCTCGCCAAATGGTCCCTGGCACTTCCCCAGCACGCACGGACCTCAGCGACCCGTTCGTGGTCCCAGCGGCTCACCAAACGGTCCCTGGCACCTCCCTTAGCGTGCATCGGCACAGTGACCCTGCACGCGGTCCCTAGTGGTTTCGTCAAACGGTCCCCAGCACCTCCCCAGCGTGCAACGGCTCCCAGCGACCCGTGCGGGGTAACAGCGGCTCAACAATTGGTCCCTGGCACCTCCCAGTGTGCAACACGGGACCCAGCGCCCCTGCGTCGATCCCAACGGCTTGCCAAACGGTCCCTGACAGCTACCCAGCATGCACGGACCGCAGCGACCCCGCGGGGTCCCAACGGCTCGCCAAACGGTTCCTGTCACCTCCCAGTCGCGCTCCCCGGGCCCCAGCGACCCCTCGAAGCGCCCCAGCGGGCTCGCTAAAATCCCATCCCTCCCGCCTTCGGCCCCAGCGGCACCGGGCCCCAGCAGACTCGGGCCAAATGGTTGCTGGCCCTCCCCAGTGCGCCAAAGACATGACCCAGTGACCAGCGCGGGGTCCCAGCAGCTTGGTAAATGGTCCTGGCACCTCTCCAGCGCGCACAGGCACCATCGACCCCAGCAGCTCGACAAACGTTCCCTGGTGCCTCCACAGCGCATACATGGGCCTCAGCGACCCAAGGGCGGGGTCCCAGCGGCTCGGCAAACGGTCCCCGGCACCTCCCCAGCGGCAGTATTCCAGCCCCAGCGACCCCCTGCGGGCATCCCAGCTGCTCGCCAAATGGTCCCTGCCACCTCCCCAGCCAAGACGGGCCCAGCGACCCCGAGCAGGGTCCCAGCGGCCCGCCAAATGGTCCCTGTCTTCTCCCCAGCACGTGGATCGGCCCCAGCTACCCAGCGCGGGACCACAGCGGCTCACCAAATTGTCCCTGGCACCTCCCCAGCAAGACGACTGGGCCCAGACCCCCGTGGGGTCTCAGCTGCTCGCAATGGTCCCTGGCACCTCCACAGTGCAGAGACGAGCCCCAGCGACCCAGCACAGGGTCCCAGCTTCGCCAAACGGTCTCCTGGCACCTCCCCAGCGCGTTCACAGGGCCCCACGACCACGCGTGAGGGCCCAGCGCCTCGACAAATGGTCCCTCGCACCTCCCCACCCGAAAGACGGGCCGCAGCAACTTCGCACAGGGTCCCAGCAGCGGGTAATGGTCCCTGGCGCCTCCAGCCTTGCACAGACCCCATCGACCACATGCAGGGTCCCAGCGGCTTGCCAAACTGTCCTGGCACCTCCCCGAAAAGGCCCAGACTGGACCCAGCGACCCTGCGCGGGGACCCAGCGGTTTGCCAAACGGTCCCTGGCACCTCCCAGGCGCACTGGCCCCATTGTCCCTGCATCGATCCCAGCTGCTCGCTAAATGTTCCCGCACCTCTGCACACGCACAAGCCCAGAAAACACGAAGCGTGGTCCCAGCGCTCGCCAAATTGTCCCTGGGACCCCCCAGTGTGCACACGGGGCCCAGCGACCCAGCTGGGTCCCAGTGCTGGCTGGCCAAATGTTCCCTGGCACCTCCCCAGGGCGCCAGACGTGGCGGCGACCCTGGGCTGACCACAGCGCTCGGGCTAAACCGCCCCTGGTGCCTCCGCAGAGGCAAGACGGGCCCCAGCGACCCCATCGGGGTTCAAGCGGCACGCCAAACGTCCATGTCACCCCAGTGCTCGCACGCAGCCCAGTGACTCGGGCGGGGACCCAGCGGGCGCCACCAAACGGGTCCCTTGCACCTCCCAGCACGCGCACAGGCCCCAGCGACTTCGCTAGGGGTCCCAGCAGCTCATTAAACGGTCCCTGGTGCCTCCACAGCATGCACACGGGCCACAGCGAACATGCAGGGGTCCCAGCTGTTACGTAAATGATCGCTGCACCTCCCCAGCGTGCGCCACGGGGACCAGCGACTCTGGCGCGGGGGTCCCAGCTGCTCACCAAATTGTCCCTGGCACCTCCACAGCGTGCACAGTCACCAGCGACCCTGCTGGGGTCCCAGCGGCTCGCCAAATGGTCCCTGGCACCTCCCCAGTGCGCACACGGGCCCCAGCGACTTCGTGCGGGGTCCCAGCAGCTCGCCAAACGGTCCTTGGTGCCTCCACAGGCGTGCACACGGCCACAGCGACTCCGGCGGGGTCCCAGCAGCTCACCCGTCCCTGGCACCTCCCAGTGCGCGCACAGGCCCCAGCGACTTCAGCGGATTCCCCAGCTGGCTCGCCAAACGACACCTACCACCTTCCCAGCGCTGGCCCCATCGCCACCAGCGACACCGCTGGGTCCCAGCAGCTCGCCAAACGGTCCCTGCCACCTCCCCAGCGTGAGCATGGGCCCCTCTGTCCCCGCACGGGGTCCCAGTGCCTCGCCAAATGACACCTGGCACATTCCCACGCGCACGGGCCCCAGCGGATAGACAAAGGACACCTGCCACCTTAAACGGTCGGCGTCTTGGCTCCAGCTACCCCTGTCGGGGGTCCCAGTCACAAACAGTCCCCTGGCGACACCCGCCGCTTTCCCAAACGACACCTGCCACCTTCCCAGCGCTCGCCAAATCCCGCCCCAGCAGGCCGGGCCCCAGGTCCCAGCAGATCTGACCAAATGGTCCCTGGCACCTTCTAGTGCGCACTGGCCCAGCGATTTTGCCCGTGGTCCATGCGGCTTACCGAACTGTCCTCGCCAAATGGTCTCTGGTGCCTCCACAGCTCACGACGGGCCCCAGCAAACCTGCAGGGTCCCAGTGGCTCAACAAAAGGTCCCTGTCTTCTCCCTGCACGTGCACAGGCCCCAATGACCACGCCGGGACCACAGCTGCTCGCCAAATGGTCCCTGGCACTTCCCCAGCACGCACGGACACCAGCAACTTCGCACAGGGTCCCAGCGGCTCACCAAACGGTCCCTGGCACCTCCCAGCACGTGCACGGGCCACAGTGACCCCCCACGCAGGGTCCTAGTGGCTCGTCAAACGGTCCCTGGCACCTCCCCAGCGTGCAAACGGGCCCCAGCGACCCCGTGCGGGGTAACAGAGGCTCAACAATTGGTCCCCGGCACCTCCCAGCGTGAACAGCGGTGTGCCTGCCGGACGGCATCCCAGCTGCTTGCCAAACGGTCCCTGACAGCTACCCAGCACAGCGACACCAGCAAGCCCACACAGGGTCCCAACGGCTCGGCAAACGGTTCCTGCACCTCCCAGCACGCCGCACGGGCCCCAGCAACCACGAATGGGGTCCCAGCGCTCGCTAAACGGTCCCTGTCACCTCCCCAGCGCTGGGTAGACGGGCCCCAGCGACCCCGCTGGGTTCCAAGCAGCTCGCCAAACTGTCCCTGGCTCCCAAAGCGCAGACATGACCCAATGCCGCCGCAAGGGGTCCCAGCAGCTTGCCAAATGGTCCCTGGCACCTTCCAGCACAAGACAGGCACCATCGACCCCAGCAGCAGGGTCCCAAAACAGTAAATGGTGCCTCCACCTCCCTCTATTGCCCTCAGGGCCCCCCGTCGGGCGGGGTCCCAGTGGCTCGGCAAACGGTCCCGGCACCTCCCCAGCGATGTGCATGGGCCCAGCGACCTCGTGGCCGTTCCCAGCTGCTCGCCAAATGGTCCCTGCCACCTCCCCCAGCCAAGACGGGCCCAGCCCCCCGAGCAGGGTCCCATGCTCGCCAAATGGTCCCTGGCACCTCCCCCAGCACGGACGGGCCCAGCGACCCCAGCAGGTCACAGCGGCTCGCCAAATTGTCCCTGGCACCTCCCCAGCGCAAGCACTGTCCCCAGCTGACTTAGGGGGGGACCTTCAGCGGCTCACCAATGGTCCCTGGGCACCTCCCCAGTAAGACGCACAGCCCCAGCGACCCAGCACAGGGTCCCAGTGGATCGCCAAATGGTCCTGGCACCTCTCCCAGCTGTTCACAGGGCCCAATGACCAATGCCAGGGCCCAGCCTCGTCTGTAAATGGTCCCTAGCACCTCCCCAGCATGCGCACGGGCCCGCAGCGAACTTCGCACAGGGTCCCAGTAGCTCGTCAAATGGTCCCCTGGCACCTCCCCAGCCAAGACAGGGCCCCAGCCACACACGCAGGGTCCCAGCATCTCGCCAAACTGTCCCTGGCACCTCCCACGCGCCAAGATTGACCCAGCGAACCACAGAGGGTCCCAGCGGTTTTGCCAAATAGTCCCTGGCACCTCCTCGAGCGTGCACTGGCCCCATTGACCTGCATCGGATCCCAGCTGCTTTAAATGTTCCCTGGCACCTCCCCAGCACACGCACAAGCCCAGAAAACACGAGCGTGGTCCCAGCGGGCTTGCCAAATTGTCCCTGGGACCTCCCAGGTGCACACGGGCCCCAAAAACCCCGCGGGTCCCAGTGGCTCGCCAAACAGGCCCTGGCACCTCCCCAGGGCGCCACGGGGCCCAGCAACCCAGGGGTCCCAGGCTCGCCAAACCGTCCCTGGCACCTCCCAGCGCACGCACGGGGCCCAGCGACCCCGCCGGGGTCCAAGCGGCACGCCAAACAGTCCATGTCACCTCCCCAGTGGCAAGACGCCAGCCAGTGACCCGCGCGGGGTCCCAGCGGCTCGCCAAATGGTCCCTTGCACCTCCCCAGCACGCCACAGACCCCAGTGACCCCGGGCGGGTCCCAGCAGCTCACCAAACGGTCCCTGCCACCTCCCCAGCATGCACACGGGCCCCAGCTAACATGCGGGGGTCCCAGCTGACACGACGAGGACCCAAGCGGGTCCAAGCAGCCTCCAAACCATCCCCAGCCCCAGCACCACGGGACCAGCGACTCACGCTGGGTCCCAGCTGCTCACCAAATTGTCCCTGGCACCTCCCCAGCGTGCGACAGGCCCAGCGACCCCCGCGGGGTCCCAGCTGCTCGCCAAATGGTCCCTGGCACCTCCCCAGTGCGCACACGGGCCCCAACGACCACGCGCGGGGTCCCAGCAGCTCGCCAAACGGTCCCTGGCACCTCCACAGTGCAAGCACTGTCCTAGCGACTAAGGGGGGTCCCAGCAGCTCACCAACTGGTCCCTGGCACCTCCCCAGTGCGCCGCACAGGCACCAGCGACTTCGTGGGGTCCCAGCAGCTAGCCAAACGGTCCCTGGCACCTCCCAGAACTCCCACAGGACCCAGCGACCCCGCGTGGGGTCCCAGCGCCTACCAAATGGTCCCTAGCACCTCCCCAGCACCACGGGCCCCGAGGAGGTCCCACGGACGCCAAATGGGCCCTGGCAGCTCCAGCATGCTTCGGGGATCCAACTGCCTCGCGGGTCCAAGCTGTCGCCACTGTCCCTGGCACCCCAGCACATGCATGGGCCACAGCGAAGCGGGGTCCCAGCGGCTCGCCAAATGGTCCCTGGCACCTCCCCCTGCGTGCGCCCAGGGCCCAGCGCGACCCAGAGGGGGGTCCCAGGATCTTGCCAAATGGTCCCTGGCAGCTCCCCAGCATGCGCACTGGGCCTAGTGACCCCACACGTCTGACCACAGCTGCTAGTCCAAATTGTCCTGGCTTCGATTTTCGGCGTGGTCCAAACGGCATGCCGGGCCCAGGAACCCGCGCTGCAAGGGGTCTCACCTTGAGGCAAGCAGCTCGCCAAATGGTCCCTGGCACCTCCCCAGTGCACGACGAGCCCCAGCGACCCTTTGCAGGGTCCCAGCGGCTCACCAAAAGGTCCCTGCACCTCCCCAGCACGAGCACAGGACCCAATGACCCCGCGCGTGGTCCCAGCACCTCGCCAAATGGTCCCTGGCACCTCCCCAGGGAGCGCACGGGCCCCAGTGACGCAAGACAGGGTCCCAGCAGTCTCCACAAATAGTCCCTGGCATCTCCCCAGCGCACAGGCACCAACAGCGACCCCCACGAGGGTCCCAGCGCACCTCCCAGTACGATAAACGTTCCGCGCCAAATGGTGGTGCCTCCACAGCGCATGGACCCCAGCCTTGGGTTTCCAGCGACCCCGCTGTCCCGGGTCCCCAGGCTCGTGGGCAACCAAATGGTCCCTGCACCTTCCCAGCGCGTGCCGGGGCGGAATGAGCCTCCCAGTGGATCGCAAAAGGTCCTCGGCGCCTCCCCCTCGCGGGGGTCCCAGCTGCTCGCCAAATAGTCCCTGGCACCTCCCCAGCGATACAAGACGTTCAAAGCCCCAGCAACCCCACACAGGGTCCCAGCAGCTCGACAAACCGGTCCCTTGCGAGGTCCCAGGACGCAATGGTCCCAGGGCCCCAGCAACCACGCGGGGTCCCATGGCCGCATATGGTCCCTGGCACATCCCCAGCGTGCGCGACCCCCATGCGGGCCCCACTGGCAACCCACAGGGTCCAAGCGGGTTCGCCAAACTGTCCCTGGCACCTCCAAAGCGGCGCCACGATCCCCTGCGCCAGCCAGGGTGGGCTCGCCAAAGGTTCCTGGCATCCTCAAATGGTCACCCTGGCTCCTTCCCCAGCAAACGTTCCCTGGCACCTCCACAGCGACCCAAGACAGGGTCCCAGTAGCCTCGCCAAATGGTCCCTGGCACCTCCCCAGCGCGACGGGCCCCAGCGATCCGCTGGGATCCCAGTGGATCACCAACAGGTCCTGGCACCCTCCAGCGCGCCAAGACTGGGCCCAGCGATCTCCCCAGCCGGTTCCCAGCAGCTCGCCAAACTGTCCCTGGCACCTCCCAGCACGCGCATGGGCTCAAGCAACCCCGCGTGGGGTCCCAGCGGCTCGCCAAAAGGTCCCTGGCACCTCCCCAGCGCGCGCACGGAGCCCAGCGACCCGTGCAGAGTCCCAGCCGGATCGCCAAATGTTATCTGGCACCTCCCCAGCGCAAGCACTGTCCCCAGCGACTTAGGGTGGGATCCAAGCGGCTCACCAACTGGTCCCTGGCACCTCCAAAGTGTGCGCATGGGCCGCAGCGACTTCGCGCGCAGTCCAATCAGCTCGACAAACTGTCCCTGGCACTTCCCCAGTGCGCGCACGGGGCCCAGTGGATCGACAAATGGTCCCTGGCACCTCTCTAGCGCGATCACGGGCCCGAGCGAGTTTACGCGTAGTCCAAGCTGCTCGTCAAATAGTCCCTGGCACCTCCTAGCATGCGCACGGGCCACAGCGAACCCGCGCAGGGTCCCAGCGGCTCGTCAAATAGTCCCTGGCACCTCCCCAGCGCGCATATGGGCCCCAGCTACTTCGCGCGTAGTCCAAGCATCTCGCCAAACTGTCCCTGGCACCTCCTAGCACGCGCACGGGCCACAGCGAACCCGCGCAGGGTCCCAGCGGCTCGTCAAATAGTCCCTGGCACCTCCCCAGCGTGCATTGGGCCCCAGCGACTTGACCAAGGTGGTCCAAGCATCTCGCCAAACTGTCCCTGGCACCTCCCCAGCACGCGCCACGGGCCACAGCGACCCGCAAGAGAGTCCCAGCGGCTTGCCAAATGGTCCCTGGCACCTCCCTGCTACAAGACGGGCCCCAACGACCACCACACGCTGGGTCCCAGCGGCTCGCCAAATAGGCCTGGCAACTCCCCAGTGCGCTCACGGGGCCCAGCAACCCCGAGCGTGGTCCCAGGATCTCGCCAAATGGTCCCTGGCACCTCCCCAGCGCACGCACTGGGCCCAGTGTCCCTGCGCGATGTCCCAGCGGCTCGCCAACAGTCCCTGGCACCTCCCAAGCGCGACGCCACCAGTGACCCCCGCGAGGTCCTAGCGGATCGCCAAATGGTCACTGGCACCTCCCCAGCACGCACACTGACACGAGTGACCCCAAGCGGGGTCCAAGCAGCTCGCCAAACTGTCCCTGGCACCTCCCCAGCACGCCAAGATCGGGTTCCCAGCGACCCGCACGGGTCCCAGCACACTGACACGAAAGTGACCCAAAGCGGGTCCAAGCAGCTCGCCAAACCATCCCTGTCGCCTCCCCAGCACGGTCACACGGCACTAGCGACCCTACGCGGGATCCCAGCGGCTCGCCACACCGTCCCTGGCACCTCCCCCAGCACGCCAAGACGGGCCACAGCGACCCAAGCGCAGGGTCCCAGCGGCTCGCCAAATGGTCCCTGGCACCTCCCCTGCACACGCACGGGCCCCAACGACCACGCGGGGTCCCAGCGGCTCGCCAAACGGTCCCTGGCACCTCCACAGTGCAAGCACTGTCCCTAGCGACAAGGGTGGGGTCCCAGCGCTCGGCCAACTGGTCCCTGGCACCTCCCCAGTGCGCGCACAGGCACCAGCGACTTCACGCGGGGAGCTAGCAGCTAGCCAAACTGTCCCTGGCACGTAACCAGAACTCCCACTGGCCCCAGCGACCCCGCGTGGGGTCCCAGCGACTCGCCAAATAGTCCCTGGCACCTCCCAAGCCACGGGGCCCATGACCCAGCATGAGGTCCCAGCGGATCGCCAAATGGTCCCTGGCAGCCCCAGTATGCGCCACGGGATCCAATGACCGCGCTGTGGTCCAAGTGGCTCGCCACACTGTCCCTGGCACCTCCCCAGCACGCGCACGGGCCACAGCGACCCCTCGCAGGGTCCCAGCGGCTCGCCAAATGGTCCCTGGCACCTCCCCTGCGCAAGCACAGGGCCCAGCGACCCCATGCGTGGTCCCAGGATCTTGCCAAATGGTACCTGGCAGCTCCCCAGCCGCCAGCGCACTGGGCCTAGTGACCCCACGCGGGGTCCCAGCGACTTCGCCAACAGTCCATGGCACCTCCCAGGCGCGCAGACGGGCCCCAGCGATTTTTGCGCGTGGTCCAAACGGCATGCCAGACTGTTCCTGGAACCTCCGCAGCTGCGGCAAGGACACGAGCAACCCCATCGGGGTCCAAGCAGCTCGCCAAACTGTCCCTGGCACCTCCCTCAGCGCAAGACGAGCCCCAGCGACCCAAGACAGGGTCCCAGCGGCTAGCCAAACGTTCCCTGCACCTCATCAATACGAGCACAGGTCCCAGCGACCCCGCGTGGTCCCAGCGGCTCGCCAAATGGTCCCTGGCACCTACCCAGGGCGCGCACGGGCCCCAGTGACATCGCAACGGGTTCCAGCGGCTCGCCAA
Source organism: Huso huso (assembly GCA_036884735.1). Lineage (NCBI taxonomy): Eukaryota > Metazoa > Chordata > Actinopteri > Acipenseriformes > Acipenseridae > Huso > Huso huso. Next base: position 83,864 of record JAHFZB010000193.1, on the reverse strand, counting down.
ATAGTCCATGGCACCTCCCCAGCACACACACAGCAGCAACAGCGACTGGCGTGTGGTCCAAGCTGCTCGCCAAACTGTCCCTGGCACCTCCCAGTACAGCGCCACGGGTCACAGCGACCCAGCGCAGAGGGTCCCAGTGGCTCGCCAAATGGTCCCTGGCACCTCCCCAGCGTCGCATGGACCCCAGCGACTTCAGCGGGTTTCCAGCGCTCGCCAAACTGTCCCTGGCACTTCCCCAGCGCACACGGGTTACAGCGAACCCACGTGGGGTCCCAGCTGCTCGCCAAATGGTCCCTGGCACCTTCCCAGCTCGGCGCGAGAGGCACAAGGACCCAGCATGGGGTCCCAGTGGATCGCAGGGTCCCGGCGCCTCCCCAGTGCGCACACAGGTCCCAGCGACCCCTCCCCGGCGGTCGCCAAAGTCCCTGGCACCTCCCAGACGGGATTAGCGATCGTGTGGTCCAAACGGCGTGCCAGATTGTCCCTGGCACCTCCCCAGCGCGACGCGACGACCACCAGCGACCCCGCGAGGTCCCAGCGGATCGCCAAATGGTCCCTGGCAGCTCCCCAGCACGCGACGGGATCCAGTGACTTGGCGTGGTCAAGCGGCTCGCCACACTGTCCCTGGCACCTCCCCATTACGCGACGGGCCCAGCTTAATTACGCGTGGTCCCAGGATCTTGCCAAATGGTACCTGGCAGCTCCCCAGCCACGGATCCAGCTACTTCTCATGTGGTTCAGGCGGCTCGCCAAACTATCCTGGTACCTCCCAGCACGCGCAGAGGCACAAGCAACGCATAGCGGGGTCCCAGCACCCGCCAAATGGTTCCTGGCATCCCTAGCACGTGCACCGGACCCAGCGACGGCGCGGTGCCAAGCGGCTCGACAAACGCCCTGGCACCTCCCCAGCGTGCGCACGGGCCCAACCTCATGGGGTCCCAGCCTCGCCAAATGGTCCCTGGCACCTCCCCAGTGCGCGCGTCACGGACCCCAGCAATTCGCTGCGTGGTCCCAGCGGATCACCAAAAGGTCACTGGCACCCACGCAGCGCCAAGACGGCCTGGCGACCCCACGCTGGGTCCAAGCAGCTCGCCAAACTGTCCCTGGCACCTCCCCAGCATCGCCAAGACGAGCCCCAGCGACCACGCAGGGGTCCCAGCTGCTCGTAAACTGTCCCTGGCACCTCCCCCAGCACGACGAGCCCAGCGACCACGCCGCAGGGTCCCAGCGATCGCCAAATGGTCCCTGGCACCTCCCAGTGCGCGCACGGGATCCAGTGACTTCTGCTGGTCCGGGCGGCTTCGCCACACTGTCCCTGGCACCTCCCCAGCACACGCGGGCACAGCGACCCCGCAAGAGGGTCCCAGCGGCTCACCAAATGGTCCCTTGAACCTCCCCCACAAGACGGGCCCAGCGACGCCATGCGTGGTCCCAGGATCTTGCCAAATGGTACCTGGCAGCCCCCCAGCCCGTGCACGGGATCCAGCTACTTCTCATGTGGTTCAGGCGGCTCGCCAAACTATCCTGGCACCTCTCCCAGCACGCCGATACGGGCCACAGCGACCTGCCAAGGGGTCCCAGCAGCTCGCCAAACTTAACCCTGGCACCTTCCCAGTGCGCCGCGAGAGGCAAGCGATGCAGCGCTGGGTCCCAGCGCCCGCCAAACGGTTCCTGGCATCCCTAGCTACGCGCACTGGACCCAGCGACCCTGCGCGGTGCCCAGCGGCTCGACAAACGTTCCCTGGCATCTCCCCAGCGTGGCGCACGGGCCCCAGCGACCCCTCATGGGGTCCCAGTGCGCCTCGCCAAATGGTCCCTGGCACCTCCCCAGTGCGCGTACGGGCCCCAGCAATTTCGCGCGTGGTCCCAGCGGATCACCAAAAGGTCACTGGCACCTACGCAGCGCGCGCACGGACACGAGCGACCCCACGCGGGGTCCAAGCAGCTCGCCAAACTGTCCCTGGCACCTCCCCAGCACGCGCACGAGCCCCAGCGACGCCACGCGCAGGGTCCCAGCGGCTCGCCAAACTGTCCCTGGCACCTCCCCAGCACGCGCACGAGCCCCAGCGACCACGCGCAGGGTCCCAGCGGATCGCCAAATAGTCCCTGGCACGTCCCCAGCGCGTGCATGGGCACCAGCGACCCAGCGAGGGTTCCAAGCGGCTCGCCAAACAGTCCCTGGCACCTTCCCCGCTCGCGCAGAGGCACAAGCGACCCAGCATGGGATCCTAGTGGATCGCCAATGTCCTTGGCGCCTCTCCAGTGCACACACAGGCCCCAGCAACCAACGCGCAGGGTCTCGACGGCTCGCCAAATAGTCCCTGGCACCTCCCCAGTGCGCCGACGGGCCTCAGCGATTTTGCGTGTGGTCAAATGGCGTGCGCAGACTGTCCCTGGCACCTCCCAGCGCCCAAGACGGCCACCAGCGACCCCGCGCGAGGTCCCAGCGGATCGCCAAATGGTCACTGGCACCTCCAAAGTGTGCGCATGGGCCGCAGCGACTTCGCGCGCAGTCCAATCAGCTCGACAAACTGTCCCTGGCACTTCCCCAGTGCGCGCACGGGGCCCAGTGGATCGACAAATGGTCCCTGGCACCTCTCTAGAGCGATCACGGGCCCGAGCGAGTTTACGCGTAGTCCAAGCTGCTCGTCAAATAGTCCCTGGCACCTCTAGCATGCGACGGGCCACAGCGAACCCACAAGCAGGGTCCCAGCGGCTCACAAACAGTCCCTGGCACCTCCCCAGGCATATGGGCCCCAGCTACTTAGCGTGGTCCAAGCATCTCGCCAAACTGTCCCTGGCACCTCCTAGCACGCCAAGACGGCCACAGCGAACCGGGCTGCAGGGTCCCATGCCTCGTCAAATAGTCCCTGGCACCTCCCCAGCGTGCATTGGGCCAGCGACTTGGCCCGTGGTCCAAGCATCTCGCCAAACTGTCCCTGGCACCTCCCCAGCACGCCAAGACGGGCCACAGCGACCCAGCAAGAGTCCCAGCGGGGCTTGCCAAATGGTCCCTGGCACCTCCCCTACAAGACGGGTCTCAACGACCACACGCTGGGTCCCAGCGGCTCGCCAAATAGGGCTAGCATAACTCCCAGCGGCAGCTCCACGGGCCCAGCAACCCGCCAAGGGTCCCAGGATCTCGCCAAATGGTCCCTGGCACCTCCCAGCGCACGCACTGGGCCCAGTGTCCCTGCGCTGACAACCCAGCGGCTCGCCAAACAGTCCTGGCACCTCCCCAGGCAAGACGGCCACCAGCGACCCCACGAGAGGTCCCAGCGGATCGCCAAATGGTCACTGGCACCTCCCAGCACGCACACTGACACGAGTGGACCCTAAGCCGGGTCCAAGCAGCTCGCCAAACTGTCCCTGGCACCTCCCAGCACGCCAATCGGCCCCAGCGACCCCGCACGGGGTCCCAGCGGGTCGCCAAACCATCCCTGTCGCCTCCCAGCACGGTCACGGGCATGAAGCGACCACGCGGGATCCCAGCGGCTCGCCCACACTGTCCCTGGCACCTCCCCAGCACGCCAAGACGGGCCACAGCGACCCCGCGCAGGGGTCCCAGCGGCTCGCCAAATGGTCCCTGGCACCTCCCCCACACGCACGGGCCCCAACGACCACGCCGGGGTCCCAGCGGCTCGCCAAACGGTCCTGGCACCTCCACAGTGCAAGCACTGTCCCTAGCGACTAAGGGTGGGGTCCCAGCGCTCGCCAACTGGTCCCTGGCACCTCCCAGTGCGCTGAGCACCAGCGACTTCACGCGGGAGCTAGCAGCTAGCCAAACTGTCCCTGGCACGTAACCAGAACTCCCACTGGCCCCAGCGACCCAGCGTGGGGTCCCAGCGACCCGAGGTCCCAGCGGATCGGTCCTGGCAGCTCCCTCCCGACGGGATCCAATGACTTGTGGGTCCAAGCGGCTCGCCACACCGTCCCGGCACCTCCCAGCAGCGCCAAGCGGGCCACAGCGACCCGCCAAGGGTCCCAGCGGATCGCCAAATGGTCCCTGGCACCTCCCAGTATGCGCCCAGGGATCCCAACCGCCATCGTGGTCAGGATCGCCACATGGTCCCTGGCAGCTCCCCAGCACGATTGGGGCCACAGTGACCCCTCGCGAGGGTCCCAGCGGCTCGCCAAATGGTCCATGGCACCTCCCCAGTCGCTGTAGGCCGGGCCCCACCGATTTGCGCTGGGGGTCCCAGGATCATGCCAAATGTTCCTGGAACCTCCCCCAGCTGCGTAAGGACTGGGAGCAACCCCACGGGGGGTCCAAGCAGCTCGCCAAACTGTCCATGGCACCTCCCAGCGGCGCCAGACGGAGCCCCAGCGATTTCGCACAGGGTCCCAGCGGCTAGCCAAACGTTCCTGGAACCTCCTCATCACGAGCACAGGTCCCAGGGGGACCCCTGGCCAAACTGTCCCAGCACCTCCCCAAATGGTCCCTGGCACCTACCCAGGGTCCCAGCCCGCTAAACGGGCCCCAGTGACATCGCAGCACAGGTCCCAGCGGCTCGCCAAATGGTCCATGGCACCTCCCCTTTGCGCACGAGCAACAGTGACATGGCGAACGTGGTCCAGCGGCTCGCCAAACTGTCCTGGCACCTCCCCAGCCGGCGCACGGGTCACAGCGACCGCACCCAGGGTCCCAGTGGCTCGCCAAATGGTCCCTGGCACCTCCCAGCGTGGCGCATGGACCCCAGCGACTTCACGCGGGTTTCCAGCGGCTCGCCAAACTGTCCCTGGCACTTCCCCAGCGCACGGGTTACAGCGAACCCCGTGGGGTCCCAGCGGCTCGCCAAATGGTCCCTGGCACCTTCCCAGCTCGCGCAGAGGCACAAGCGACCCAGCATGGGGTCCCAGTGGATCGCAAAGGTCCCTGGCGCCTCCCCAGTGCGCACACAGGCCCCAGCGACCCACGCGCAGGGTCTCGACGGTTCGCCAAATAGTCCCTGGCACCTCCCCAGTGCGCGTACGGGCCCCAGCGATTTCTCGTGTGGTCCAAACGGCGTGCCAGATTGTCCCTGGCACCTCCCCAGCGCACGCACGACCACCAGCGACCCCGCGCGAGGTCCCAGCGGATCGCCAAATGGTCCCTGGCAGCTCCCCAGTACGCGCACGGGATCCAGTGACTTCGCGCGTGGTCCAAGCGGCTCGCCACACTGTCCCTGGCACCTCCCCATTACGCGCACGGGGCCCAGCGACCCCATGCGTGGTCCCAGGATCTTGCCAAATGGTACCTGGCAGCTCCCCAGCGCGTGCACGGGATCCAGCTACTTCTCATGTGGTTCAGGCGGCTCGCCAAACTATCCTTGGTACCTCCCCAGCACGCGCAGAGGCACAAGCAACGCAGCGCGGGGTCCCAGCGCCTCGCCAAATGGTTCCTGGCACATCCCTAGCACGTGCACCGGACCCAGCGACCCTGCCGCGTGCCAAGCGGCTCGACAAACGTTCCTGGCACCTCCCCAGCGCCCACGGGCCCCAGCGACCCCTCATGGGGTCCCAGTGCCTCGCCAAATGGTCCCTGGCACCTCCCCAGAGCGCGTACGGGCCCCAGCAATTTCGCGCGTGGTCCCAGCGGCTCGCCAAACTGTCCCTGGCACTTCCCCAGCGCACACGGGTTACAGCGAACCCACGTGGGGTCCCAGTGGCTCGCCAAAAGGTCCCTGGCACCTCCCCAGCGCGTGCACGGGACACAGCGACCCCGCGCGGGGTCCCAGCGGCTTTCGACAAACGTTCCTGGCACCTCCCCCCGCGCCCACGGGCCCCAGCGACCCAGCGTGGTCCCAGAACTTCGCCAAATGGTCCCTGGCACCTCCCCAGCGTGCGCACGGACCCCAGCGACTTCGCGCGGGTTCCCAGCGGCACGCCTGCGGCTCGCCATACGGTCCCTGGCACCTCCCCAGTGCATACGGGTCCCAGCGACCGCGATGGGGTCCCAGCGGATCGCTAATTGGTCCCTCGGCACCTCCCAGCAGCGCCGACGGGCCCCAGCTACCCAAGCGCTGGGTCCCAGCGGCTCGCCAAATGGTCCCTGGCATCTACCCCAGCGAACAAGACCCAGCAACCACGCGCCAGGTCCCAGCGGATAGCAAATGGTCCCTGGCAATTCCCCAGCACGCACACTGGATCTTGTGACCCTGCATGTGGTCCCAGCGGCTCGCCAAACGGTCCCTCGTACCTCCCATCATGTGCATGGGCCCAGAGACCCCGGGGTCCCAGCGGGTCGCCAAATGGTCCCTGGTACCTCCCCAGCGCGCATGGGGGAACAGAGACCCAGCAGGGGTCCCAGCGGGCCCCCAGCGTGCGCACAGGCCCCAGCATCCTCGCACGGGGTCCCAGCGGCTCGCCAAATGGTCCCTGGCACCTCCCCAGCGCGCGCACGGGCCCCAGTGAACATAAGAACATAAGAACATAAGAAAGTTTACAAACGAGAGGAGGCCATTCAGCCCATCTTGCTCGTTTGGTTGTTTGTAGTTATTGATCCCAGAATCTCATCAAGCAGCTTCTTGAAGGATCCCAGGTGTCAGCTTCAACAACATTACTGGGGAGTTGGTTCCAGACCTCACAATTCTCTGTGTAAAAAGTGCCTCCTATTTTCTGTTCTGAATGCCCCTTTATCTAATCTCCATTTGTGACCCCTGGTCCTTGTTTCTTTTTTCAGGTCAAAGTCCCCTGGGTCAACATTTTGAATGTTTGAATCAGATCGCCGCGTAGTTTTCTTTGTTCAAGACTGAATAGATTCATTTCTTTTAGCCTGTTTGCATACGACATGCCTTTTTAAGCCTGGGATAATTCTGGTTGCTCTTCTTTGCGCTCTTTCTAAAGCAGCAATATCCTTTTGTAACAAAGTGACCATAACTGAACACAGTATTTGATTTAAATTCAACACTTTTCACAATATATCCGAGCATCTTGTTGGCCTTTTTTTTTTTTTTTTATAGCTTCCCACATTGTCTAGATGAAGACATTTCCGAGTCAACATAAACTCAGGTCTTTTTCATAGTTCCCTTCTTCAATTTCATTATCTCCCATATGATATTTATAATGCACATTTTTATTGCCCGCATGCAATACTTTACACTTTTCTCTATTAAATTTCATTTGCCATGTGTCTGCCCAATTCTGAATGCTGTCTAGATCATTTTGAATGACCTTTGCTGCTGCAACTGTGTTTGCCACTCCTCCTATTTTTGTGTCGTCTGCAAATTTAACAAGTTTGCTTACTATACCAGAATCTAAATCATTAATGTAGATTAGGAATAGCAGAGGACCTAATACTGATCCCTGTGGTACACCACTGGTTACCTCGCCCATTTGAGGTTTCTCCTCTAATCAGTACTTTCTGTTTTCTACCTGTTAACCACTCCCTAATCCATGTACATGCATTTCCTTGAATCCCTACTGCGTTCAGTTTGAGAATTAATCTTTTATGCGGGACTTTGTCAAAAGCTTTCTGGAAATCTAAATAAACCATGTCGTATGTTTTACAATTATCCATTTTCAATGTTGCATCCTCAAAAAAGTCAAGAAGTTTAGTTTGACACGATATCCCTTTCCTAAAACCATGCTGACTGTCTCCCAGGATATTGTTACCATATAGGTAATTTTCCATTTTGGATCTTATTATAGTTTCCATAAGTTTACATATAATAGAAGTCAGGCTTATTGGTCTGTAGTTACATGGTTCGGTTTTGTCTCCCTTTTGTGGATCGGTATTACGTTTGCTATTTTCCAGTCTGTCGGTTAACCCCTGTGTCAAGAGACTGTTGCATGATCTTGGTTAGCGACATCGCACGGGTCCCAGCGCGGCTCAACAAACGGACTTTGGCATCTCCCAGCACGCGCGCACAGGCCACAGCGACTTCGCGTGAGGTCCGGCGGCTCGCCAAACTGTCCCTGGCACCTCCCAGTATGCGCAAGACGGGCCACAGCAACCCCCTGGGTGCGGATCGCTAAAATGGTCCCTGGCATTCCCCAGTCGCGCCAAAACGGGCCCCTGGCACTTCCCTGGGTGGTCCAAGCGGCGCGGCATCCCCAACCTTGCAGCGCGGGGGACCAGCTACCCCGCGCTGGGTCCCAGCGGCTTTCGCCCGAATGTTCCCTGATTTACTAATGGCCACACAGGGCCCAGCGACCCGTGCCAGGTCCCAGCGGCTCGCCAAAATGTCCTGTCACCTCCCCCAGTGCGCACACTGGGTCCAGCGACCCCGCACAGGGTCCCAGCGGCTCGCCAAATGTTCCCTGCAACTTCCCCAGCATGCACACAAGCCCCAGCGACTTCGCGTGGGGTCCCACCGTCTCGCAAAACGGTCCCTGTCACCTCCCCAACGAGCGCCGGGGCCCCAGCGACATCGCGCAGGGTCCCAGCGGCTCGCCAAACGGTCCCTGGCACCTCCCCAGCGAGCGCACGGACACTAGTGACCCCACACCGGGTCCCAGCGGCTCGCCAAAATGTCCCTGTCACCTCCCCAGCGCGCGCACTGGGCCCAGCGACCCTGTGTGGGGTCCCAGCGGCTCGCCAAAATGTCCTTGACACCTCCCCAGTGCGAGGACAGGCCCCAGCGACCCCGTGTGGGGTCCCAGCGGCTCGCCAAAATGTCCTTGACACCTCCCCATCGCGCCGCACTGGGCCCAGCGACCGACGCTTCGTGCCAGCGGCTCGTAAACGATCCCTGGCACCTCCCAGCGAGCACACTGGCTCCAGCGACCTCGCGCAGGGTCCCAGCGGCTCGCCAAATGGTCCCTGGAACCTCCCCAGCACACGCACAGGCCCCAGCGACCCCGTGTGGGGTCCCAGCGGCTTGCCAAAATGTCCCTGGCACATCCACAGCGTGCACACTGGGCCCAGCTACCGCACGCTGGGTCCCAGCGGCTCCCAAATGGTCCCTGGCACCTCCCTAGTGCACGCACGGGCCCAGCGACTGTGCAGGGTCCCAGCAGCTCACCAAATGGTCCCTGTCATCTCCTCAGCACAAGACAGGCCCCAGCGACTTGCGCGTGGTCCAAGCGCCTTGCCAAACTGTCCCTGGCACCTCCAAAGAGAGTGCACAGGGACCAGCAACCACGCACGGGGTCCCAGCGGCTCTCAAATGGTCCCTGGCACATCCCCAGCCAGCGCACGGGCTCCAGCGACCTCGTGCAATGTCCCAGCGGCTAGCCAAATGGTCCCTGGCACTTCCCAAGCACGCGCACGGCCCCAGCGAACCCGCGCGGGGTACCAGCAGCTCACCAAATGGTACATGGCACCTCCCCAGCACGCTCACAAGGCCCAACGAACCCACGCGGGGTCACAGCAGCACGGCAAACGGTCCCTGGCACCTCACCAGCTCGCGCACGGTCCCCAGCGACCCCGCGCGTAGTCCCAGCGGCTTGCCAAACGGACTCTGGCACTTCCCCAACACGCCGCACGGCCCATCCATGACCCAGCGTGGGGTCCCAGCGGCTTGCCAAACGGTCCTGGCACCTCCCCAGCAAGCGACTGTGCCCAGCGACCCCGCCCGGGGTCCCAAGCTCGCCAAATGGTCCCTGGCACCTTCCCAGCACGCACACGGGCCCCATCTGCCAGCGCATAGTCAAGCAGCTCACCAAACTGTCCCTGGCACCTCCCTGCGGCGCCACGGGGCCCCAGCTACCCGTGAGGTGTTCCGGCGGCTCGCCAAATGATCTCTGAAACCTACCCAGCGAGCAAGACAGGGCCCAGCACCCACGCGTGGGGTCCCAGCAGCTCGCAAATGGTCATTGGCACCTCCCTAGCGTGCACGGGCACCAGCGACCCGCAGACGGGGTCCGAGCTGCTCGCCAAATGGTCCCTGGCACCTCCTTCCGCCCATGTGCTCCAGCGACCGCGTGTCGGGTCCGACGGGCTCGCCAAATGGTCCCTGGCACCCCCCAGCACGCCGCGAATGGGCACAGCGACCCCAAGACAGGGACCCAGAGGCACACCAAACGGTCCTCGCACCTCCCCCAGCATGTGGGGCCCCAGCGACCCCTGTGTGGGTCGTGTGGCTCGCCAACAGTCCCTGGTACCTCCCAGCGCATTGAGTCCCAACGGCTCGCCAAATAGTCCCTGGTACCTCCCAGCATGCGCACTGGGCCCCAGCGATCCCACGTAGTCCCAGCGGTTCACAAACGGACCCTGGCACCTCCCCAACACGCCAAGACGGCCCATCGCGACCCAGCGTGGGGTCCCCAGCGGCTTGCCAAACAGTCCCTGGCACCTCCCCAGCAAGCGTACTGTGCCCAGCGACCCCGCCCGGTGTCCCGGCGGCTCGCTAAATGGTCCCTAGGCCCTCCCCATCGCGCGCACGGACCCCAGCGACCTTGGACAGGGTCCCAGAGGCTCACCAAATGGTCCCTGGCACCTACCCAGCGTGCACGGGCACCAGCGACCGCGTACGGGGTCCGAGCGGCTCGCCAAATGGTCCCTGGCACCTCCCTTCCGCCCATGTGCTCCAGCGACCACGTGTCGGGTCCGAACGGCTCGCCAAATGGTCCCTGGCACCTCCCCAGCACGCGCAATGGGCACAGTGACCCCGCGCAGGGACCCAGAGGCACACCAAATGGTCCCTCGCACCTCCCCAGCATGTGCACGGGCCCCAGCGACCCTGTGCGGGGTCGCTGTGGCTCGCCAAATAGTCCCTGGTACCTCCCCAGCGCGCACGTGGAGTCCCAACGGCTCGCCAAAAAGTCCCTGGCACCTCCCCAGCGCGCGCACTGGGCCCAGCGACCGCACGCGTGGTCCCAGCGTCTTGCAAGATGGTCCCTGGCACCTCCATAGCGTGCACGGGGCCCAGCGACCCTGCACGGGGTCCCAGTGGCTTGCCAAATGATCCCTGGCACCTTCCCAGCGCGCACACAGGCCCCAGCAATCCCGCGTGGGGTCCCAGTGGCTCGCCAAATGATACCTGGCAGATCCCCAGCGCGCGCACAGGCCCCAGGAACCCCGCATGGGGTCAAAACGGCTCGCCAAAATGTCGCTGGCACATCCACAGCGTGCACACTGGGCCCAGCTGCCGCACGCTGGGTCCCAGCGGCCCCAAATGGTCCCTGTCATCTCCCAGCACGCGTGACAGGCCCCAGCGAATGGTCAAAAAGCCTTGCCAAACTGTCCCTGGCACCTCCAAAGAGAGCACAGGACCAGCAACCCCATGGGGGTCCCAGCGGCTCTCAAATGGTCCCCGGCACATCCTCAGCCAGGGGCTCCAGCGACCTGCAATGTCCCAGCGGCTAGCCAAATGGTCCCTGGCACTTCCAAAGCACGGCCCCAGTGAAAAGAGAGCCAAATGGTACATGGGACCAGCACACCACCGCGACCTGTAGCCGGGGTCCCAGCGGCTCTCAAATGGTCCCTGGCACCTCCCCAGCAAGCGTGCATTGTGCCCAGCGACCCCGCCGGTGTCCCGGCGGCTCGCCCAGTGGTCACTGGCACCTTTCCAGCACACACACGGACCCCAGCGACCACGCCAAAGATAGTCCAAGCAGCTCGCCAAACTGTCCCCTGAACCTCCCAGTGCGTGCACAGGGTCCAGCTACCCCCGCGAGGTGTCCCCGCGGCTCGCCAAATGGTCTCTGGCACCTACCCAGCGAAGCGCACAGGGGTCCAGCAACCACGCGTGGGGTCCCATGGCTCGCAAATGGTCCCTGGCACATCCCCAGCTCGCGCACGGGCACCAACGACTTCGCGCGGGGTCCCAGCGGCTCGCCAAATGGTCCCTAGGCCCTCCCCAGCTGGCGACGGTCCCCAGAGACCCCACGCCAGAGTCCCAGCGGCTCGCCAAACGGACCCTGGCACCTCCCCAACACGCCAAGACGCCCAACGCGACCCAGCGTGGGGTCCCAGCGGCTTGCCAAACGGTCCCTGGCACGGCACGACAGCCCACCCCGCCTGGGGTCGGCGGCTCGCCAAATGGTCACTGGCACCCAGCCACGGGGTCGTGGGGTCCCAGCGGCTCGCAAATGGTCCCTGGCACCTTCCAGCACACACACGGGCCCTATCTACTTCAAGCATAGTCCAAGCAGCTCACCAAACTGTCCCTGGCACCTCCCCAGTGCGCCAAGACGGGGCCCAGCTACCCCGTGAGGTGTCCCCTGCTCGCCAAATGATCTCTGAAACCTACCCAGCGAGCGCACAGGGCCCAGCAACCACGCGTGGGGTCCCAGCGGCTCGCCAAATGGTCCCTAGGGCCCCCAACGCGCGCACTGACCTCAGCGACCACGCACAGGGTCCCAGAGGTCGCCAAAGGGTCCCTGGCACCTACCCAGCAAGCTCACAGGCCCAGCACCCACACGGGGTCCCAGTGGCTCGCAAATTGTCCCTGTCACCTCCACAGCGCCAAGACAGGCACCAGACCCCACATGGGGTCCCAGCTAGCCAAAATGTCCCTGGCACCTCCCCGCCAAGACGGGCACCAGCTGGCGACGGTCCTCAGAGACCCTGCGTAGTCCCAGCGGCTCGCCAAACGGACCCTGGCACCTCCCCAACACGCCAAGACGCCCACCGCCGACCCAGCGTGGGGTCCCAGCGGCTTGCCAAACGGTCCCTGGCACGGCCAGCAAGCGATGCCTGTGCCCAGCGACCCCGCCCGGGGTCCCGCGGCTCACCAAATGGTCACTGGCACCTTCCCAGCACAACGATCCCAGCGACCGGGGGTCCCAGCGGTCGCAAATGGTCCCCTGGCACCTTCCAGCACGCACACGGGCCCCATCTACTGCAAGACAGTCCAAGCAGCCACCAAACTGTCCCTGGCACCTCCCAGCGCCGCACGGGCCCAGCTACCCCGTGGAGGTGTCCCCGGCTCGCCAAATGATCACTGAAACCTACCCAGCGAGCGCACAGGGCCCAGCAACCACGCGTGGGGTCCAAGCGGCTCGCAAATGGTCCCTGGCACATCCCCAGCATGCACACGGGCACCAGCGACTTCGCGCGGGGTCCCAGCGGCTCGCCAAATGGTCCCTAGGCCCTCCCCAGCGCCACAAGACAGGCCCCAGCGACCAAGACAGGGTCCCAGAGGCTCGCCAAATGGTCCCTGGCACCCTCACCAGCACACGCATCGGCCCCAGCGACCCCGCTGGGGTCCCAGCGGCTCGCCAAATGGTCCCTGGCCCTCCTCAGCCAAGACGCGCAGAGTCCCAGCGGCACGCCCAAACGCCTCCTGGCACCTCCCCCGCTACAAGACGGGCCCCAGCGACTTCGCTGGGTCCCAGCGGCTCGCCAAATGGTCCCTGGCCCTCCCCAGCGACTCCTGCCCGGGTCCCAGCGGCCTGCCAAAGTCCCTGGCACCTCACACAGCACACGCATGGGGCCTCAGCGACCCCGCTGGGGGTCCCATGGCTCGCCAAATGGTCCCTGGCACCTCCCCACACACACGACGGGCCCCAGCGACCCCGCTGGGGTCCCAGCGGTCGCTAAATGGTCCCTGGCCCTCCTCAGCGCCGCACGCAAGAGAGTCCCAGCGGCACGCCAAACGTCCCTGGCACCTCCTACGCCCCAGCGATTGGCCAAGGGGTCCCAGTGACACAAATGGTCCATGGCTCCTCCCAGCGACCCCGCCTGGGTCCCAAGATGCCAAAAGTCCCTGGCACCTCACCAGCACACGCACGGGCCTCAGCGACCCGCGGGGGTCCCTGGGTCGCCAAACGTCCCTGGCACCTCCCCCGGCCACAAGACGGGGCCCCAGCACCGCGCGGGGTCCCAGCGGCTCGCCAAATGGTCCTGGCCCCAGCACCCCGCCGGGGTCCCAGCTGCCAAAAATGTCCTGGCACCTCCCCAGCGACGCACTGGGCACCAGTCTGGCGTCTTGCAAGATGGTCCCTGGCACCTCCCTAGCGTGCCACGGGCCCAGCGACCCGCGCTGGGTCCCAGTGCCTTATGGTCCCTGGCACCTCCCCAGCGCCAAGACAGGCCCCAGGAACCCCGTGGGGTCCCAGCGGGGCTCGCTAAAACAACCACCCCTGGCACCTCACCAGCGCACCTCACTGGGCACCAGTGTCCCCGGTCGCCAAACGTCCCTGGTCGCACTGGGCACCAGGTCCGTGTCGGGCCATATGGTCCGTGGCACCTCCACAGCGTGTTGGGTCCCAGCGGCTCGCAAAAATGTCCTAGCACCTCAGCAGCGTGTGCATTGGGCACCAGCCACCGATCGCGGGGTTCCGAGCGGCTGTAAAGTGTCCCAGGAACCTCCCAGCATGCGACGGGACTAGCGACCCGCCTGCGGGATCCCAGCGGCTCGACAAACGATCCCTGGTACCTCCTTTAGCACAGTACTGGGCCCAGCGACATGCTGGGGGTCCCAACGGTTAGCCAAATGGTCCCTGGGCACCTCATCAGCTGCGCACGGGCTAGCGACCTGCTGGGGTCCCAGCGGCTCAAAACGGTCCCTGGCACCTCCCAGCGGCAGACGGGGGCCCCAGCGACTTCACAGCTGGGTCTGGCGCCTTGCCAAGCTGTCACTGGCACCTCCAAAAAGAGCGACAGGGACCTGCAACCATGCACTGGGTCCCAGCGCTCACAACGTTCCCTGTCACCTCCCAAGCATGTGAGCCAGACAGTGACCCCAGCGCGGTGTCCCAGCGGCCCAAGCGGCTCGACCAAAATGTCCCTGGCACCTCACCAGCGCACGCACAGGCCCCAGCAACCTGCCCAGGGTCCCAGCGGTTCGCCAAAATGTCCCTGGCACCTCAGCAGCACGTGCATTGGGCACCAGCCACCGCATGCGGGTCCGGAGCGGCTCGCCAAATGGTCCCAGGAACCTCCCAGCATGCGCACGGGCCCCAGCGACCCGCACAGGATCCCAGCGGCTCGACAAACGATCCCTGACCTCCCTAGCACGCGTACTGGGCCCAGCGACCCCGTGGGGGTCCCAACGGCCAGCCAAATGGTCCCTGGCACCTCACCAGCTTTGCCATGGGCCCCAGCGACCCCCGCTGGGGTCCCAGCGCTCGCCAAATGGTCCCTGGCCCCTCCTCAGATTCGCGCGTGCGAGAGAGTCCCAGCTGCACGCCAACGGTCCCTGAGGCACCTCCCTCGGCACGCCATCGGGGCCCAGTGACCCCGCTGAGTCCCAGGTGGCTCGCCAAATGGTCCCTATAACTCCCAGTACGCTGCGTCTCAGCGTTACCCGTGGGGGTCCCAGCTGCCAAAGCGGTCCCTGGCACATCCCCACACATTTTACCCAGCGACCTTGCGTGGGGTCCCAATGGCAGCTCCAGACGGTTCCTGGCAACTCCCTAGCGCACCACGGTGTCCAGAGACCCCTTGAGTGGTCCCTGCGGCACGCCAAATGGTCCCTGGCACCTCCCCAAGCGCAGACACGGGGCAAGCTTCCCCCACCAGGGGGTCACAGCAGCTCGCCAAAACCGTCCCTGGCGCCCCCCAGCTGGCGGATGGGCCCCAGCGACCCTGTAATGAGGTCCCAGCTACTCGTAAATAGTCCCTGGCACATCCCTAGCGCGTACATGCACGGGACCCAACAATTTCGCGGGGTCCAAACAAGCTCGTAAACTGTCCCTGGCACCTCCCAGCATGCGCAGGGGCCCCAGCGACCCAGTCACGGGGGTCCCAGCGGCTCCGTAAATGGTCCTTAGCACCTCCCAGCAGGCAGACGGACACGAGCGACACCCGAGGGGGTCCCAGCGCGCTTCGCAAACAATCCATGCAACCTCCCAGCACGAGCACAGGCCCCAGCGACTTCGCGCGTGGTCCAAGCGACTTTCAAAATGTCCTGGCATCTCCGCACCCATTTTACCCAGCGACCTTGCGAGTGGTCCCAGCGGCTCGCCAAACCGTCCATGGCACCTCCCCAGCGCGCATACGGACACTAGCGACCCACGCTGGGTCCGGCGGCTCGCCAATCGGTCCCTGGCACCTCCCCAACACAGGCACAGGGCCCAGCAACCCGGGGGTCCCAGCAGCTCGCCAAATGGTACCTGGCACCTCCCCAGTCGCCAAGACGGACACTAGCGACCCCGCGGGGTCCGGCGGCTGTAATCGGTCCCTGGCACCTCCCAGCACAGGCACAGGGCCCAGCAACCCCGCTGGGTCCCAGCAACTCGCCAAATGGTCCTGGCACACCTCCCAGCGCGCCGCACGGTGCCAGCAACCCACGCGGGGTCCCAGCGGCTCGCCAAACGGTCCCTGGCACCTCCCCAGCGCACGCACTGGGCCCAGCGACCCCACGCGGGGTCCAGCAGCTCGACAAACGATCCCTGGCACCTCCCCAGCCTGCGCACGGGGCCCAGAGACCATGAGCGGGGTCCCAGCTACCGCAAATAGTCCCTGGCATCCCCAGCGCACGCACGGGACCCAGCAACCCGCGCGAGGTCCAACCAGCTCACCAAACTGTCCCTGGCACCTCCCCCAGCACGCGCACAGGCCCCAGCAACCCCGTGCGGGGTCTCAGCGGCTCGCCAAATGGTCCCTGGCACCTACCCAGCACAGGCACAGGGCCCAGCAACCCCTCTTGTGGGGTCCCAGCAGCTCGCCAAATGGTCCCTAACACCTCCACAGCGATCGTGACGAGCCCCCAACGACCTCGTGCTGGGTCCCAGAGGCTCGCCAAATGGTCCCTGGCACATCCCCAGCACGCACATGGGCCCCAGCGACATCGCTGGGGTCCGAGTGGCTCACCAAATGGTCCCGGGCTCCTCCCAGCACGCACACGGGCCCTAGCGACTTCGTGTGCGGGTTCCAGCGGCTCGCCAAACTGTCCCTAGCACCTCCCATCGATTACACGAGCCCCAGCGACCTCGCAGAGGGTCCCAGAGGCTGCCAAATGGTCCCTGGAACATCCCAGCATGCACACGGGTCTAGAGACCCCAGCAGCGGGGCAAGAGCGGGTTATCCAAATGGTCCCTGGCACATCTCCAGCATGCGGGCCCCAGCAACCGGCGTGGGGATCCAGCGGCCGGGCCAAACGGTCCCTGACACCTCCCCAGCTATCGCACGAGCCACAACGACATCACAAGAGGGTCCCAGAGGCTCGCCAAATGGTCCCTTGCTCTCGCCAGCACGCACACGGGCCCCAGCGACTTCATATATGCGGTTCCAGCAGCTTGCCAAACTGTCCCTGGCACTTCCCCAGCACATGCACGGGCCCAGCTACCTCAGGGGTCAATGCGGCTCACCAAATGTTCCCTGGCACCTCCCAGCACGCCAAGACGGGTCCCCAGCGACTCGGGCATGGGGTTCCAGCGGCCTGCTAAAAGGCCCCTGACACCTCCCCAGAGCGTGCTTAGGGGGCCCAGTGACCCAGCTCTGGGTCCGAGTGGCTCAAATGGTCCTTTTGTCCTCCCCAGCACGCACATCGGCCACAGCGACTTCACGTTGGGTCAAAGCGTTGATAAATGGTCTCTGGCACCTTCCCAGCATGCGATGGGCTCCAGCGACCCACAAGAGGGGTCCCAGAGGGCTCGCCAAATGCCCCTGGCACCTACCCAGCACTGGACACTGGCCCCCATCGCTGGGTCCCGGTGCCAAATGGTCCATTGCACATCCCCAGCACGCCAAACTGGGGTCCGGGGGCGGGTACCACCTCCCAAACGGTCCCTGGCACCTCCCCAGCACGCAATTGGGCCCAGCGACACCGCAAGGGGTCCCAGCGGATCGCCAAACGGTCCCTGGCACCTCCCAGCACGGCACTGGGCCCAGCTACCCCGCTGAGGGGTCTCAGCGGCTCGCCACACAGTCCCTGGCACCTCCCCAACACGCCAAGACGGGCCCCAGCGACCCAGCGAGGGTCCCAGCAGCTCACCAAATGGTCCATGGCACCTCCCAGCACGCCGCGGGGCCCAGCGACCTCGCTGAGTCCCATCGGCTCGCCCAAACAGTCCCTACCACCTCCACAGCACGCGCACGGGGCCCAGCAACCCCGCGCAGGGTCCCAGAGGGATCGCCAAATGCCCCTGGCACCTACCAGCACTGGCACTGGGCCCAGCTACTCGCGCGGGTCCCATGCTTTCGCCAAACGGTCCATGGCACCTCCCCAGCACGCCAAGACTGGGCAAAGCGACCCGTCGCGGGGTACCAGCGGCACGCCAAACGGTCCCTACCACCTCCCCAGCACGCACGGGGCCCCAGCGATGCTGGGTCCCAAGGGAACGCCAAACGGTCCCTGGCACCTCCCCAGCATGCGAGATGGGCTCCAGCGACCCCGCCGCAGGGGTCCCAGAGGACCGCCAAAATGCCCCTGGCACCCACCCAGCACTGACACTGGGCCCAGCGACATCGCTGGGATCCAACCGGGGCTCGCCAAATGGTCCATTGCACCTCCTCAGCAGCCAGTGACTGGGCCCAGCGACCCGGCGCGGGTACCAGCGGCTCGCCAAACGGTCCCTGGCACCGCCTCAGCATCACAAGAATTGGGCCCAGCGACCGCTGCGGGTCCCATGGATCGCTAAACGGTCCCTGGCACCTCCCCAGCATGATGGGGCTCCAGCGACCCCGCAAGGGTCTCAGCGGCTCGCCACATGGTCCCCTGGCACCTCCCCAACACGTGCACGGGCCCGACCCAGCTGGGTCCCAGCAGCTCACCAAATGGTCCTGGACCTCAGCACGCCGCACGGGCCCAGCGATTCTGGCATGATGTCCCCATCGCCCGCCCAAACGGTCCCTTGCATCTCCCCAGCACACGCAGGGGCTCCAGCGACCCGCCTGGGTCTCAGCGGCTCACCAAATGGTCCATGGTCCTCCCCAGCACGCCAGCCTGGGCCCAGCTAACCCAAGACGGGGTACGAGCCGCCGACAAACGGTCCCTGGCACCTCCCCAGCATGCACGGCCATCAGCGACCTCTCGGGGTCCCAGTGCACGTAAACGGTCCCTGGCGCCTCCCCAGTACGCCGCGACGGGACCAGCGACCCACACGGGTTCCCAGCGGACTCACCAAATGGTCCTAGCACCTCCCCCAGTACGCCGATGGGGGGACCAGCGACCCCACTGGTTCCCAGCGGCACTAAATGGTCCCGGCCCCTTCCAGTTGGGCACGGGCCCAGCGACCCCGCGTGGGGTCCCAGCGGCTCACCAAATGGTCCCTTGCACCTCCCCAGCACACGCACTGGGCCCAGCGACCCAACTTAGTCCCAGCGCTCACCAAATTTTCCTTGGCCCCTCCCAGCCTTTGCACGGGCCAGCGCACCCCACGTGGGATCACAGCAGCCCCGCCAAATTTTCCCTGGCACCTCTACAGCGCACGACTGGGCCCAGTGACCGGACACGGGGCGGCGGCTCGCCAAATAGTCCCTGGAACTTCCCAGCGCCTCACGTGGGCCCAGCAGACCCGTGTGGGGTCCAAGCCGCTCAAATGGTCCCTAACCCCTCTCCAGCGCGACGGGGCAGCCACCATGTGAGGTCCCAGCCGCTCGACAACCCGTCCCTGGCACCTCCCAGCCAGCTGGGCCCAGCGACCTGGGCAAATTCCCCACGTAAGCGGACCCTGGTACCTCCACGGGTCCCAGGGGTCCCGCCAAAATGTCCCTGGCCCCTCCCAAGCAGGCACACTGGACCCAGCGACCCGGTGTAGGGTCCAGCGGGTTTCGCAAAATGGTCCCTGGTACCTCCCATGCACGAGACAGGCCCCAGAGACCCAGCGCGTGGTCCCAGCGGCTCGCCAAATGTCCCTAGCCCCTCTCCAGCTACGGAAGGCCAAGAACCTTTCGCCAAATAAATCCCTGGCCCCTCCAGCTGCACTGGGCAGCGAGCCTACAGGTCCCAGCGTCTTGCAAGATGGTCCTGGCACCTCCCTAGCGGCGCACTGGGCCCAGCGACACCGCAAGGCTGTATCCCATCGGCTCGCCAAATGATCCCTGGCACCTCCCGAGCACGCACGACGGGCACCAGCGACCGCGGGCAGGGTCCGAGCAACTCGCCAAATGGTCCCTGGCCCGAGCGACCCAGCGTGGGGTCCCAGCCCGCAAGATGGTCGCCAAACGATAGTGCAAATGGTCCCTGGCACCTCCGCAGCGCAAATGGCCTGTCACCTCCCCCGGCGACCCAGCGTGGGGTCCCAGCGGCTCACCAAAATGTCCCTGGCACCGCTAGCAGCACGCGCACAGGGCCCAGCGACTGCACGCGGGGTCCCAGCGTCTTTGCAAGATGGTCCCTGGCACCTCCCAGCGAGCACACAGGGATCAGCAACCCCACAGGGTTCCAGCGTTCGCCAAATGGTTCCTGGTACCTCCCCAGCGCGAGCATAGTCCCAGTGACCCCATGCGGGTCCGAGCGGCTCACCAAATGCGGTCCCTGGCACCTCCCCAGTGCTCATTAAGGCCCAGGACCCCGCGCTGGGTCCCAGCGGCTAATAAATGGTCCCTGGAACCTCCCCAGCACATGCACTGGGCCCAGCGACCCCATGGGGTCCCAGCGGCACGCCAAATGGTCCCTGGCATCTCCTTAGTGCACGCACTGGGCCCAGCGACCCCGCTGGGTCCCATCTGCTCGCCAAATGGATCCCTAGCACCTCCCAGCAAGCACTCACGGGTCCCAGGACTTCCGACCCTGGGTCACCATGGTTCCCCAAATGAACCCTGACACCTCCCTTGCCAATGAGCCCCAGTGTGACCTTGGCAGGCAGGGTCCCAGAGGCTCGCCAAATGGTCCCTGGCACTTCCCCAGCACACGCACAGGGCCCAGCAACTTGGGGTCCAAAGCGGCTTGCCAAATGGTCCCTGGCACCTCCCCAGCACGCCGCATTGGGCCCAGCGACACACGGGGGTTCCAGCGGCTCGCCAAATGGTCCCTGGCACCTCCCCAGCACGCACACGGGCCCCAGCGACCGCGTGCTGCGGTTCCAGCGGCTCGCCAAACAGTCCCTGGCACCTTCCCAACGATCGCACGAGCCCCAGCGACCTCGCTGAAAGGGTCCCAGAGACTTCGCCAGATGGTCCCTGGAACATCCCCAGCCGCGCACACTGGCCCCAGCGACTGCAGGGGTCCCAACTGTCTCGCAAATGGTCCCTGACACCTCCAAGCGCGCACAGAGCCCAGCGGCTATGGTCCCATGGGTCCCAGAGGCTCGCCAAATGGTCCCCTGAACATCCCCAGGACGCACACGGGCCCCAGAGACCCTGCAAATGATCCCTGCAAACTCCCCAGCACGTGCATGGGGCCCAGTGACCCCCCACAGGTCCCAGCTGCTCGCCAAGATCCCTGGCACCTCCCCAGCGCGGAGCCCAGCCACCCCAGCAGGGGTCCCGGCGGCTCATCAAATGGTCCCTGGGCACCTCACCCGCACCCGTTAAGGGCCAGCGACCAGCGCGGGGTCCCAGCAGTTGGCCAAATGTCCCGGGCACATCCCCAGCACGCACACGGGCCCCAGAGACCCCACGGTCCCAAGCGGTTCGCAAAATGGTCCCTGGCACCTCCCCCAGCGCACGGGCCCCAGTGACCGCGTGGGTCCCAGCGCCCGCCAAATGGTCCCTGACACCCCAGCGATAGCACGAGCACTGGCCCCAGCGACAGGGGTCCCAGAGGCTCGCCAGATGCTCCCTGGCACATCCCAGCACCACACGACCCCAGCGACATCGCGCCGGGTCCCAGCGTTGCCAAATGATCCCTGGCACCTCCCCCAGCACGTGATGGGGCCCAGGCCCCTGGGTCCGAGTGGCTCGCCAAATGGTCCCTTGCTCCTCCCAAGCACCACACACGGGACCAGCGACTGAGGCACCAGCCCGTAAACCGTCCCTGGCACCTCCCCAGCGATCACACGGGTCCCAGCGACCTCCAAGCGGCGCAGGGTCCCAGAGGGCTCCAAATGGTCCCTGGAACATCCCCAGGACGCACACCAGGCCCCAGCGACTTCATGTGCGGTTCCAGCAGCTCGCCAAACTATCCCTGGCACTTCCCAGCCCACGCCGGGGGCCCAGCGACCCGCACAGTGTCCCAGCGGCTGTCAAATGGTCCCTGGCACCTCCCCCTTTTTTCGGGACCTGGGACGGCAGCAGTGCCAGCAACTCACCAAATGATCCTTGGCACATCCCCAGCACACACCGGATACCAGAGACCTCACGCAGGGTCCCAGAGGCTGGCCAAATGGTCCATGGCACCTCCCAGCACGCCCCGCACGGGCCCCAGCGACTTCACATGGGGTCAGCGGCCTCGCGAAATGGTCCTGGCACCTCAAGCACGCACACTGGCCCCAGCGACTTCGCAGGGGTCCGGCGTCTCACCAGATGGTCCCTGCCAACTCAACACGCACACGGGCCCCAGCGACCGTGTGGGGTGCCAGCGACCGCCAAATGGTCCCTGGCACCTCCCCAGCACGCAGACGGGCCCCAGAAACCCCACACGGGACCAAGGGTCAAATGGTCCCTGGCATAAACTGTCACGGGCCCCAGCGACTCGCACGGTCCCAGGGGTTCCAAATGGTCCCTTTGAACATCCTCAGCACGACGGGCCCCAGCGACCGCTGGGTCCCAACGGCTCACAAAATGGTCCCTGGCACCTCCCCAGCATGTGAACGGCCCCAGTGACCCTTGTGTGTGGCTGCCCAGGGGCTCGCCAAATAGTCCCTGGCCCTCCCCAGCACGCTGCACATGGGCCCCAGCACCCCCGCCCAGGTCCCAGCTGCCTTAAAATGGTCCTTGCACCAGCAAGCAGCACGCACACAGACCCCAGCGTACGCGGGTCCCATCGGCTCGCCAAATGGTCCCTTGTCCCTCCCCTGAACGCCAAGACGGGCCCCAGCTACCAGGCAGGGTCCCAGCGGGCTGGACAAATGTCCCTGGCACCCCCAGCAAGCCCATCGGGCCCAGAGACCTCACGCGAGGTCCCACAGGCTCGCCAAATGGTCCCTGGCACCCACCCAGCGACAAGACGGCCCCACCGACCCTGGGGGTCCCAGCGGATCGCGCCAAATGGTCCCTGGCACCTCCCCAGCATGCGGAACAGGGCCCAGAGACCCGACAGGGGTCCCAACAGCTCGCCAAATGGTCCCTGGCAGCTCACCAGCACGCCGCGACGGGCCCCAGCGACCCCACACGGGTCCCAGTGGCTCGCCAAATGGTCCCTGGCATACCTCCTCATCGGTCCCAACGGCTCGCAATGGGCACATCCCTCAGACCTCCCAGCGGGGGTCCCAGCACGCACAAATGGGATCCCTGGCACAGTCCCTGGCTCCACCCAGCACGCACACGGGCCCCAGATTATCTCAAGCCACAAGACGCTAACGACTCGAGGGTCCCAAGGCTTCGCCAAATGGTCCCTGGCACCTCCCTGCATCGCCCTGGCCCCAGCTACCACGTGGAGTCCCGGGCCCCAAAAAATGTCCGACCCTCCCCAGCAAGCCCACGGGGTAGCTGGGTCCCAGCGGCTCGCCAAATGGTCCCTACCACCCACCAGCGAGCTGGGGCCCACTGACCCCATGCGAGTCCCAGCGGCTCGCCAAATGGTCCCTGGAACCTCCCCAACGCGTGAATGGGGCCCCAGCCACCCCGACCGGTGCCCAACAGCTCATCAGATGGTCCCTGGCACCTCACCAGGCGCCGAGGCCCCAGCGGCGCTTGCGGGGTCCCAGCTGGCTCACCAAATGGTCTCTGGCACCTCCCCATACCCCAGGACCTCGACCATGGGTTCCCAGTGCGGATGTGAGAATGATCCCCTGGCAGCCCCCAGCATGCACTCGGCCCCAGGATGGGTCCCAGAGGCTCGCCAAATGATCCCTGGCACCTCCCAGCATGCACCACGGGCCCCAGAGACTTGGCCCAGGGTCCCAGAGGCTCTTAAATGGTCCCTGGTCCAACCCCCAGCACTTGCACGGGCCCCAGCGACATCGCCGGCGGGTCCCAACAGCTTCGCCAAATGGTCCTTGCACCTCCCCAGCGCGTGCGGCCCCAGCGACCCGGCCCCACCAAATGGTCCCTGGCACCTCCCCATCGTGCACGGGCCCCAGCCAAATGGGGTTCCCTGGCAAATAGTCTAATCCCACCCAGCAGCTCACGGGGCCCGGCAACCACGCGTGGGGTTCAACATTCGCAAATGGTACCTTGCACATCCTGGCCTTACGGACGGGGTACGACCCAGCGGGGTCCCATCGCTCGCCAAATGGTCCTGCACCTCACCCCGAGTGCCCCAGCGACCTCGAGCAGGGTCCCAGAGGATCGCCAAATGGTCCATGGCACATACCCAGCACGCGCACACGGGCCCCAACAACCCATGGGGTTCCAGCGGTCCAAGCGGTCTGACACCTCCCAGTGATGTACGAGCCCCAACGACCTCGCGGGGTCCCAGAGGCTCGCCAAATGGTCCTTGGTCCTCCCAAGCGCAAGCACTGGGTATAGCGACATCCGCGGGGTCCCAACTGTCATAAATGGTCCCTGGCACATCCAGCGCACGACGGGCCCCAACAACCCGCGGGGGTCCGATTGGCTGTGATTGTAACTGGCTGTGGCAAAGTGGTAAGTGGTAACAGGTGTATAGCAGGTGCAGTGCGGATACAGTAATTCCAAACTTTGAACAACAAAGTGGGTGAAAATGATTGTTTAATGGTTTATAATCCAATGGTCTGATGACCCGCCAGTAAATAATAAAGAGCTGGTATTGCACAGTAATAAAGCGAAGGGTTGCAGTCCCAAATAATAGACAA
Organism: Huso huso; assembly: GCA_036884735.1. Classification (NCBI taxonomy): domain Eukaryota; kingdom Metazoa; phylum Chordata; class Actinopteri; order Acipenseriformes; family Acipenseridae; genus Huso; species Huso huso. The sequence continues at coordinate 59,294 of JAHFZB010000193.1, read as the reverse complement.
TAATAGACAAAACACACACAATTAGACACACGATCACTGTTCCAAAGTGAGTGCTCTCAGTGAAACTATTAGTGAAACAAGTGCTGATAACAAAGTTTATTCGTGACAGTAGTGCAGTGATGATCCGGTTTCGTGCTGGCCCTTGGCGACAGCTCCGGATCTGTGTTTGCCGATCTGGTGATTACAAACACAGACAATTACTAAACAGACAAAGAAACAAACAAAACACTCACAAACTCCTTTCGTTTATTTATTTTGGGCATCTCCCGGTCCTTCCAGTTTCCACGAAACAAAAACCCAAGCGAAGGAAAAGATTTACAATTCTCCAGCCCTTTTTATGCGATTATGCATGACCCCTGGTAAACGATTACAGCTGATTCTGTTTTCCTGCAGCTGCTACCTCGTTTACCTTCCAGGTCAATACATTCGCACTGGAGTCTCGTCTTTTCAAGGCTGATTGACTTCCCGACCCAGGGAATGAACTGTCAGGACAACCTGGCCAAAGACTTTCCTTACGCTACTTTGTATCCTCACAGGTCGAGAGGAGATTTACAACCAGAACTCATTATATTTCCGTCACACTGGCACATCCCCAAAGCACGCACGGGCCCCAGCAATTTGCGGGGTCCCGGCAGAAGCCCCAAATGGTCCTTGGCCCCCCCCCAAAGCCTGGGTCCCAGGGACTTCACGCTGGGTCCCAGAGGCTCGCCAACATCCCTCACACCTCCTCCAAGAAGGCGTGGCGAATGGAGCCCAGCCAACCGAGCAGGGTCCCACGGCTCATCAAATGGTCCCTGGCACTCCACCAGCACGAGCACGGGCCCAGCGAATTCGCGTCAGGTTCAAGCGGCCCGCCAAAGGTCCCTAACACCTCCACAGCGATCGTGACGAGCCCCAACGACCTCGTGCTGGGTCCCAGAGGCTCGCCTAAATGGTCCCTGGCACATCCCCAGCACGCACATGGGCCCCAGCGACATCGCCAAGGTCCGAGTGGCTCACCAAATGGTCCCTGGCTCCTCCCAGCACGCACACGGGCCCCAGCGACTTCGTGTGCGGTTCCAGCCTTGCCAAACTGTCCCCGGCACCTCCCCATCGATTGCACGAGCCCCAGCGACCTCGCTGCAGGGGTCCCAGAGGCTCGCCAAATGGTCCCTGGAACATCCCCAGCATGCACCATCGGCCCCAGAGACCCAGCAGCAGGCAAGAGCGGTTATCCAAATGGTCCCTGGCACATCTCCAGCATGCGCACGTGGCCCCAGCAACTGCGTGTAGATCCAGCGGGCCGCCAAACGGTCCTGACACCTCCCCAGCTATCGTGACGAGCCACAACGACGCCAGCGCAGGGTCCCAGAGGCTCGCCAAATGGTCCCTGCTCCCGCCAGCACGCACACGGGCCCCAGCGACTTCATATGCGGTTCAGAAAGAAGCCCAAACTGTCCCTGGCACTTCCCAGCACATGCACGGGCCCAGCTACCCCGCAGGGGTCAGCTGCTCACCAAATGTTCCCTGGCACCTCCCCAGCACGCGCACGGTCCCCAGCGATTCGCATGGGGTTCCAGCTGCCTGCTAGGTTCCTGACACCTCCCCCCCAGAGCGTGCTTGGGGCCCAGTGACCCAACTCTGGGTCCCAGTGGCTCGCCAAATGGTGGTTTTGCTCCTCCCCAGCACGCACGGGCCACAGCGACTTCAATGCTGGGTCAAAGCGGCTTGATAAATGGTCTCTGCACCTTCCCAGCATCGCCAAGACGGGCCCAGCGACCCCACGCAGGTGTCCCTTTCGCCAAATGGTCCCTTGCCCCTCCCCAGCGCTTGGGGCCCAGCCACCCGCCTGGGTCGAGTGGCTCGCCAAATGGTCCCTGCTCCTCCCCAGCACGCACCACGGGCCCCAGCGACTTTGTGCGGTTCCAGTGGCTCGCGAAACTGTCCCTGGCACTTCCCCAGCGCACGGACTGGGCCCAGCGACCCCGCAGGGGTCCCAGCGATCGCCAAATGGTCCCCGTCACCCCCAGCACGGGCACGGGCCCCAGCAACCCCGCTGGGTTCCAGCGGCCCGCCAAACAGTCCCTGACACCTCCCCAACATCAGACGAGCCCCAGTGACCCAGCAAGAGGGTCCCAGAGGCTCGCCAAATGGTCCCTGGCACCCCCTCAGCACACCACAGGGGCCCAGCAACTCGCTGCTGGGTCCCATCGGCTTGCCAAATGGTCCGGCACCTCCCCAGCACGCCAAGACTGGGCCCAGCGACACCGCGCGGGGTTCCAGAGGGCTCGCCAAATGGTCCCTGGCACCTCCCCAGCACGCTGGCACGGGCCCCAGCGACCTTGCAGTGCGGTTCCATGCCCGCCAAACAGTCCCGGCACCTTCCCAACAGCACGGAGCCCCAGATCCCGCTGGGGGTCCCAGAGGCTCGTCAGATGGTCCCTGAACATCCCCAGCACGCACACGGGCCCCAAAGCGGCATCGCCTTGTGTCCCAACTGCTCGCAAATGGTCCCTGACACCTCCACGGCCAAGCACAGAGCCCAGCGACCCGTGCGGGGTCCCAGAGGCTCGCCAAATGGTCCCTGGAACATCCCCAGGCCGACACGGGCCCCAGAGACCTGCAAATGATCCCTGGCAACTCCCCAAATAGCGTGCATGGGGCCCAGTGACCCACAGGAGGTCCCACTGGGCTCGCCAAGATCCCTTGCACCTCCCCAGCGCAAATGGAGCCCAGCCACCCCGAGCAGGGTCCAAATGGCTCATCAAATGGTCCCTGGCACCCCACCGTGCTATGGGGCCCAGCCACCAGCTGGGTGTCAGCAGTTCGCCAAATGATCCCGGGCACATACCCAGCACGCACACGGGCCCCAGAGACCCCGTGTGGGGCAAGAGCGGTTCGCGAAATGGTCCCTGGCACCTCCCCAGCATGCGCACGGGCCCCAGTGATCGCTGGGGTTCCAGCGGCCCGCCAAACGGTCCCTGACACCTCCCCAGCGATAGCACGAGCCCCAACGACCTCGCGAGGGGTCCCAGAGGCTCGCCAAATGCTCCCTGGCACATCCCAGCACCCACGGACCCCCAGCGACATCGCTGCGGTGTCCCAGCGGCTCGCCAAATGTTCCCTGGCCCCTCCCCAGCGCGCGCATGGGGCCCAGTTACCCCGCTCTGGGTCCGAGTGGCTCGCCAAAAGGTCCCTTGCTCCTCCCCAGCATGCACACGGGCCCCAGCGACTTCGTGTGAGGTTCCAGCAGCTCGCCAAACTGTCCCTGGCACCTCCCCAGCGATCATGCGCACGAGCCCCAGCGACCTCGCCAAGAGGGTCCCAGAGGCTCTCCAAATGGTCCCTGGAACATCCCCAGGACGCACACGGGCCCCAGCGACTTCATGTGCGGTTCCAGCAGCTCACAAACTATCCTGGCACTTCCCCAGCCCACGCACGGGGCCCAGCGACCTGCCAAGAGTGTCCCAGCGGCTCGCTAAAATGGTCCCTGGCACCTCCCCAGCGCGCACTGGGACCTGGGACCGGGCGCCAATTGCCAGCAGTCACCAAATGATCCTTGGCACATCCCAGCACACACCCGATACCAGAGACCTCACGCAGGGTCCCAGAGGCTCGCCAAATGGTCCATGGCACTCCCCAGCACGCCGCACGGGCCCCAGCGACTTCACACGGGGTCAAAGCTGCTCGCGAAATGGTCCCTGGCACCCCCCAGCGCCACAAGATGGGGCTCCAGCGACCGGCTGGGGTCCGAGCTGCCCACCAGATGGTCCCTGGCACCCATCAGCACGACACTGGCCCCAGCGGGATTGCAGGGGTCCGAGCGCCCCACCAGATGGTCCCTGCCAACTCAACAGCACGCACACGGCCCCAGCGACTTCAGGTGCGTAGTCTCACAATGGTCCCTGAACATCCCCAGCATGCACACGGGCCCCAGAGACTTCCAGCGGGGCAAGAGCGGTTATCCAAATGGTCCCTGGCACATCTCCAGCATGCGACGGGGGCCCAGCAACTTCAAGGTGGGGATCCAGCGGGCCGCCAAACGGTCCCTGACACCTCCCCAGCTATCGCACGAGCCACAACGACATCGCGTAGGGTCCCAGAGGCTCGCCAAATGGTCCCTGGCACTTCCCCAGCACACGCACAGGGGCCCAGCAACCGCTGCTGGGTCAAAGCGTTGCCAAATGGTCCCTGGCACCTCCCCAGCACGCCAAGACTGGGCCCAGCGACACCGCCGCTGGGTTCCAGCTACTCGCCAAATGGTCCCTGGCACCCTCCCCAGCACGCACACGGGCCCCAGCGACTGCGGGCGGTTCCAATGGCTCGCCAAACAGTCCCTGGCACCTTCCCAACGACGCACGCAGCCCCAGCGACCTCGCCAAGGGTCCCAGAGGCTCGCCAGATGGTCCCTGGAACATCCCCAGCACGCACATCGGCCCCAGCGGCATCACAAGGGGTCCCAACTGCTCGCAAATGGTCCCTGACACCTCCACAGCTGGGCCAAGACAGAGCCCAGCGACTCCCTCAAGGGGTCCCAGAGGTCGCCAAATGGTCCCTTGAACATCCCCAGGACGCACACGGGCCCCAGAGACCCTGCAATGATCCTGGCAACTCCCCCAGCACGTGCATGGGGGCCCAGTGACCCCGCTGGGCGAGGTCCCAGCGGCTCGCCACATCCCTTGCACCTCCCCGGGCAAATGGAGCCCAGCCACCCCGAGCAGGGTCCCACGGCTCATCAAAATGGTCCCTGGCACCCCACCACGACGCATGGGGCACAGCGACCCAGCTGGGGTGTCACAGTCGCCAAATGATCCCGGCACTCCCCAGCACGCACACGGGCCCCAGAGACCCCGTGTGGGGGCAAGAGCGGTTCATAAATGGTCCCTGGCACCTCCCCAGCATGCGCACGGTCCCAGTGACTTCGCGTAGGTTCCAGCGCCCGCCAAACGGTCCCTGACACCTCCCAGCGATAGCACCGAGCCCCAACGACCAAGCGGGGTCCCAGAGGCTCGCCAAATGCTCCCTGGCACATCCCAGCACCCACATGGACCCCAGCGACATGTTGGCGGTGTCCCAGGCTCGCCAAATGTCCCTGGCCCTCCCCAGCGCGGCGAGATGGGGGCCCAGTTACCCGCTCTGGGTCCGAGTGGCTCGCCAAAAGGTCCCTTGCTCCTCCCCAGCATGCACACGGGCCCCAGCGACTTCGTGTGAGGTTCCAGCAGCTCGCCAAACTGTCCCTGGCACCTCCCCAGCATCGCACGAGCCCCAGCGACCTCGCAGGGTCCCAGAGGCTCTCCAAATGGTCCCTGAACATCCCCAGGACGCACACGGGCCCCAGCGACTTGTAATCCCAGGTCGTAAACATCCCTGGCACTTCCCAGCCCCGCGCATGGGCCCAGCGACCAAGACAGTGTCCCAGCGGCTCGCCAAATGGTCCCTGGCACCTCCCAGCAAGACGGACCGGGGACCGGCGCTAATTGCCAGCAGCTCACCAAATGATCCTTGGCACACCCCAGCACACCCGGGATACCAGAGACCTCACGCAGGGTCCCAGAGGTTTTCGCCAAATGGTCCATGGCACCTCCCCAGCACCGCACGGGCCCCAGCGACTTCACACGGGGTCTGGGTCAAATGGTCCCTGGCACCTCCCCAGCGGGCGATGATGGGGCCCAGCGGCGCTGCCGGGGTCCCAGCTGCCCCACCAGATGGTCCCTGGGCCCAGCACGCACCCCAGCGACTTGCAGGGGTCCGAGCGCCTCACCAGATGGTCCCTGGCAACTCAACAGCACGCACATCGGGCCCCAGCGACTTAGCCAACACTCGCCAAATGATCCCTAGCACCTCCCCAGTGCGTGCATCGGGCCCAGAGGTTCCTGGGACCGCCTGGAGCCAAATGGTCCCTGGCACCTCCCCCACGCCAAGACGGGCCCCAGACATGGGGTTCCAGCGCCGCCAAATGGTCCCTGGAACATCTCAGCGCACACGGGTCCCAGAGGCTCGGTGGGTCCCAAGCAAATGGTCCCTGGCATCCCCAGCACGCACACGGGCCCCAGCGACTTCACAAGGGGTCAAAGCGGTCATGAAATGGTCAATGGCACCTCCCAGAGCGTGCATGGGGCCCAGCCACCCCCCCGGGATCCGAAGGCCTCACCAGATGGTCCCCTTGAACCCTCAACAGCACGCACATTGGTGACCCTAGCGACTTCGTGTTGGGTCCCAAGGTCGCCAAATGGTCCCTGTCCCCTCCAGCGAGGACTGGGACCAGCGGGACCAGCACGGGGTGCCCTGCAAATGGTCCCTGGTACCCCCAGCGCAGGCACGGGGCCCAGAGACCCGAGGTTCCCACAGGTCCCTAAATGGTCCATGGCACCTCTCCAGCACGCCAAGACGGGCCCCAGTGACCAGGGGTCCCAGCGATCGCAGAATGGCACCTCCCAGCATGCACACAGGCCCCAGAGACAAAGGCAGGGTCCCAGAGGTTTCGCGAAATGGTCCCTGCCCCTCCCCAGCACTCCGCACGTGGGCCCCAGAAACCACACGGGGTGCAAGCGGTCGCCAAATGGTCCCGAGATATCCCCTGCAAGCACACCTCCCCAGCGACATCGCACGGTCCCCCCTCCAATGGTCCTCTAAATGGTCCCCAGGCATCCCAGCGACGCTCGCCCAGCTCCAAGGTCAAAGCACAAATGGTCCCTGGCACCTACCCAGCACGCACACTGGGCCCCAGTCACTGTGTGGGGTTCCAGGGGCTCGTAATGTCCCTGGTTCCTACCCAGCCGCCCAGGCCCGCAACCACGCTGGGCTTCCAGGCCTCGCAATGGTACTTTTGCACATCCCCAGCTCAAGACGGGTCCTGGGTCCCATCGGCTCGCCAAATGGTCCCTTGCACCTCCCACGCCAAGACTGGCCCCAGCTACCAGGCGTGGGAGTCCCAGCGGCTCCCCAAAATGTCCCTGGCACCTCCCCAGCAAGCCCACGGGCAGCTGTCCCTGGTCCCACTGCTCCCCGTCCCTACCACCCACCCCAGCGACAGGCCCACACCGACCCCACGGGTCCCAGAGGCTCGCCAAATGGTCCCTTGGAACCTCCCCAGGGCTGAATGGGGCCCAGCCACCCCAACCGGGCCCCAACAGCTCATCAGATGGTGAGGCACCTCACCAGCAGCGATCGGCCCCAGCGAGCTGAGGGGTCCCAGCGGCCACCAAAATCCTCAGCACCTCCCAGCAGCATCGGGCCCAGCGACCCCCGCAGGGTCCCAGCGGATCCAAATGGTCCCTGGCACCTCCCCAGCATGCACACGGGCCCCAGAGACCTCAAGGGGTCCCAGAGGCTCGCCAAATGATCCCTGGCACCTCCCCAGCATGCACACGGGCCCAGAGACCTTCGCAGGAGGGTCCCAGCAGCTTGCCAAATGGTCCCTGGCACCTCCCCAGCACTCACACGGGCCCAGAGACCCCCACGGGTGCAAGCTGCTCACCAAATGGTCCCTGGCATCCCCAGCACACCAGACGGGTCCCCAGAGACTATCAAGCATGGGGTCCCAGTGGGCCGCGCAAATGGTCCCTTGCACATCCCCAGCGCGCTGCGGGCCCCAGTGACCCAGCTCGGGGTCAAAGTGGTTATGAAATGGTCCCTGGCACCTCCCCAGCACTGCACACGGGCCCCAGCGACTTCAGGGGGTCAAAGCTGCTCGCCAAATAGTCCTTGGCACCTTCCCAGCACAACACGGGCCCGCAACCACACTGGGTCCCAGCTGCTCGCAAATGGTACCTTGGCATCCCTCAGCTGCACGGGACCAGCCACCCCGCCTGGGTCCCATGGCTCGCTAAATGGTCCCTTGCCCTCAGCACATGCACACGGCCCCAGCGACTCGCAGGGTCCCAGAGGATCGCCAAATGGTCCCTGGCACATCCCCAGCACGCACACGGGCCCCAGAGACCACGGTGGGGCAAGAGCGGTTATCCAAATGGTCCCTGGCACATCTCCAGCACGCGACGTGGCTCCCAGCAACTTTGGGGATCCAGCGGGTCGGGCCAAACGGTCCCTGACACCTCCCAGCTATCGACGAGCCCCAGTGACATCGCCAAGCAGGGTCCCAGAGGCTCACAAATGGTCCCTGGCACTTCCCAGCACACGCACAGGGGCCCAGCAACTTCTGCTGGGTCAAAGCGGCTTGCCAAATGGTCCCTGGCACCTCCCCAGCACGCCAAGACTGGGCCCAGCGACACCGCCGGGTTCCAGCGGCTCGCCAAATGGTCCCTGGCACCTCCCCAGCACGCACACGGGCCCCAGCGACTTCTGTGTGTGCGGTTCCAGCGGCTCGCCAAACAGTCCCTGGCACCTTCCCAACGATCGCGACGAGCCCCAGCGACCACGCGCCAAGGGTCCCAGAGGCTCGCCAGATGGTCCCTGAACATCCCCAGCACGCACACGGGCCCCAGCGCGCCGCTACGTCCCAACTGCTCGCAAATGGTCCCTGACACCTCCACAAAGGCTACAAGACAGAGCCCAGCGACCCCTGCAAGGGGTCCCAGAGGCTCGCCAAATGGTCCCTGGAACATCCCCAGGACGCACACGGGCCCCAGAGACCCTGCAAATGATCCCTGGCAACTCCCCAGCACGTGCATGGGGCCCAGTGACCCCGCCTGAGGTCCCAGCTGCTCTGCCAAGATCCCTTGCACCTCCCCAGCGCCAAAATGGAGCCCAGCCACCCGAGCAGGGTCCCGGCGGCTCATCAAATGGTCCCTGGCACCCCACCCGCGACGCGTGGGGGGGCACAGCCACCCAGCTGGGTGTCAGCAGTTCGCCAAATGATCCCGGCACATACCCAGCACCACACACGGGCCCCAGAGACCCCGTGTGTGGGGCAAGATGGTTCGCTAAATGGTCCCTGGCACCTCCCCAGCATGCGACGGTTCAGTGACTTGGCGTGGGTTCCAGCGGCCCGCCAAACGGTCCTGACACCTCCCCAGCGAGAGCACGAGCCCCAACGACCTCGCAAGAGGGGTCCCAGAGGCTCGCCAAATGCTCCCTGGCACATCCCAGCACCCCACGGACCCCAGCGACATCACAGGTGTCCCAGCTGCTCGCTAAATGTTCCTGGCCCCTCCCCAGCAAGATGGGGGCCCAGTTACCCGCTCTGGGTCCGAGTGGGTCGCCAAAAGGTCCCTGCTCCTCCCAGCATGCACACGGGCCCCAGCTTCGTGTGTGAGGTTCCAGCAGCTCGCCAAACTGTCCCTGGCACCTCCCCCAGCGATCGAGACGAGCCCCAGCGACCTCGCGCAGGGTCCCAGAGGCTCTCCAAATGGTCCCTGAACATCCCCAGACGCACACGGCCCCAGCGACCCATGTGCGGTTCCAGCAGCTCGCCAAACTATCCCTGGCACTTCCCAGCCCACGCATGGGGCCCAGCGACGCAAGAGTGTCCCAGCGGCTCGCCAAATGGTCCCTGGCACCTCCCCAAGCACTCGGGACCTGGGGGACCGGGCGCACTGCCAGCAGCTCACCAAATGATCCTTGGCACATCCCCAGCACACACCCGGATACCAGAGACCTCACGCAGGGTCCCAGAGGCTCGCCAAATGGTCCATGGCACCTCCCCAGCACGCACGGGCCCCAGCGACTTCACACGGGTCAAAGCGGCCCAAAATGGTCCCTGGCACCTCCCCAGCGGCGCATGGGGCCCAGCGACCGCTGCCTGGGTCCCGAGCGCCTCACCAGATGGTCCCTGGCACCTCAACAGCACGCACACTGGCCCCAGCGACTTCGTGTGGGTCCGAGCGCCTCACCAGATGGTCCCTGCCAACTCAACAGCACGCACATCGGCCCCAGCGACTTCGTGGGGTGCCAGCGACCGCCAAATGATCCCTAGCACCTCCCCAGTGCGTGCATCGGGCCCAGAGACCCCGCTGGGACCGAGCTGCTCGCCAAATGGTCCCTGGCACCTCCCCCAGCACGCCAAGACGGGCCCCAGCGACTGCCAGGGGTTCCAGCTGCCCGCCAAATGGTCCCTGAACATCCTCAGCACGCACACGGGTCCCAGCGACATCGCCGTGGTCCCAACGCACCGCAAATGGTCCCTGGCACATCCCCAGCGACGACGGGCCCCCAGCGACTTCAAGGGTCAAAGCGGCTTCGCGGAAATGGTCAATGGCACCTCCCCAGAGCTGCATGGGGCCCAGCGACTCCGCCTGGGATCCGAAGCTGCCTCACCAGATGGTCCCTGAACCTCAACAGCACGCACACAGACCCCAGCGAGTTGGGATCCCAACGGCTTAAATGGTCCCTGTCCCCTCTCCAGCGAAAGCACTGGGACCAGCAACCCAGCACGGGTGCCAGCGGCTCGCCAAATGGTCCCTGGCACCCCCCCAGCGCAGGCACGGGGCCCAGAGACCTCATGCAGGTTCCCACAGGCTCGCCTAAATGGTCCATGGCACCCTCCAGCACGCCAAGACGGGCCCCAGTGACCTCCCCCGAGCGGGTCCCAGCGGATCGCAGAATGATCCCTGGCACCTCCCCAGCATGCACACAGGCCCAGAGACTTGCCAAGCAGGGTCCCAGAGGCTCGCCAATGGTCCCTGGCCCCTCCCCAGCACCTCGCACGGGCCCCAGAACCCACACGGGTAAGCGGCTCGCCAAATGGTCCCTGGCATATCCCCCGGAAGCAACATCGCCCCAGCGACATCGCACGGGTCCCAACGGCTCGCAAATGGTCCCTTGCACATCCCCAGCGACGACGGGCCCCAGCTACCTCGGGGTCAAAGTTTCGCCAAATGGTCCCTGGCACCCACCCAGCACGCACTCCGGCCCCAGTCACTGCTGGGGGTCTCCAGGGGCTCGCCAACAGTCCCTGGTTCCTACCCAGCACGCCACAGGGCCTGCAACCACACGCTGGCTTCCAGCGCCTCGCAAGAATGGTACCTTGCATATCCTCAAGATACAAGACACATAACGACCACTCGCTGGGGTCCCATCGGCTCGCCAAATGGTCCCTTGCACCTCCCCTGCACGCCAAGCACTGGCCCCAGCTACCAGGCGTGGAGTCCCAGCGGCCCCCCAAAATGTCCCTGGCACCTCCCCAGCAAGCCCACGGGCAGCGATTTCTGGGTCCCAGCGTCGCCAAATGGTCCCTACCACCACCCAGCTGTTTATGACAGGGGCCCACCACACCCCTATGCGAGTCCCAGCGGGTCGCCAAATGGTCCCTGGAACCCCAACGCGTGAATGGGGCCCAGCCACCCCAAACGGGTACCCAACAGCTCATCAGATGGTCCCTGGCACCTCACCAGCACGCCAAGACGGGCCCCAGCGCACGCTTTTGAGCGGGTCCCAGCAGCTCACCAAATGGTCTCTGGCACCTCCCCAGCTGCACGGGGCCCAGCGACCCCGCTGCTGGTTCCCAGCGGATCGCAGAATGATCCCTGGCACCTCCCCAGCATGCACACACGGGCCCCAGAGACCTCCTGAGGGTCCCAGAGGCTCGCCAAATGATCCCTCGGCACCTCCCAGCATGCACACGGGCCCCAGAGACTTCTCAAGAGGGTCCCAGAGGCTCGGGTCCCTGCCCTCCCCAGCACTCACATCGGTCCCAGAGACCAAATGGTGCCTCGCCAGTCCCCGGTATATCCCCCCCGCAAGCACACGGGCCCCAGCGACATCGCGACGGGTCCCAACGGCTTGCAAATGGTCCCTTGCATCCCCAAAGACGACGGTCTCCCCAGCCACAATAAAGCGTTACCAAATGGTCCTTGCACCTCCTCATCATGATGGGCCCCAGCCACCTGGGCTCCAGCGTCGCCAAACAGTCCCTGGCTCACTCCCGCCACGGGCCCGCAACCACGCTGCGGGGTTCCAGCATTCACAAATGGTACTTGCACATCCCCAGCGCCATCGACGACCACAGCAACCCCGCTGGGTCCCATCGGCTCGGGCAAATGGTCCCTTGCACCTCACCAGCATGCGACGCAGCCCCAACGACCTCGAGCAGGGTCCCAGAGGATCGCCAAATGGTCCATGGCACATACCCAGCACGCTCACGGGCCCCAGCAACCCAAGATGGGGTTCCAGCGGCCCGCCAAACGGTCCCTGACACCTCCCCAGTGATCGCAGACGAAAGCCCCAACCGACTCACAAGCGAGGTCCCAGAGGCTTCGCCAAATGGTCCCTGGTCCCTCCCCAGCAGCAAGCACTGGGCCCCAGCGACATCGAGCAGGGTCCCAACTGCTCGCAAATGGTCCCTGGCACATCCACAGCGATACGTGGCCCCAACAACTTTTGGCGCTGGGTCCCAGTGGCTCGCAATGGTCCCCCTGACATCCCCAGCGTGTGCACAGGCCCAGCGACCCAGGGGGGTCCGATTGGCTGGCCAGATTGTAACTGGCTGTGGCAAAGTGGTAAGTGGTAACAGGTGTATAGCAGGTGCAGTGCGGATACAGTAATTCCAAGAACGACAGACAACAAAGTGCGGGTGAAAATGATTGTTTTAATGGTTTATAATCCAATGGTCTGATGACCCGCCAGTAAATAATAAAGAGCTGGTATTGCACAGTAATAAAACGAAGGGTTGCAGTCCCATAAATAATAGACAATAATAGACAAAACACACACAATTAGACACACACGATCACTGTTCCAAAGTGAGTGCTCTCAGTGAAACTATTAGTGAAACAAGTGCTGATAACAAAGTTTATTCGTGACAGTAGTGCAGTGATGATCCGTTTCGTACTGGCCCTTGGCGACAGCTCCGGATCTGTGTTTAGCCGTCTAGTGATTACAAACACAGACAATTACTAAACAGACAAAGAAACAAACAAAAACACTCACAAACTCCTTTCGTTTATTTATTTTGGGCAATCTCCGGTCCTTCCAGTTTCCACGAAACAAAACCCAAGCGAAGGAAAAGATTTACAATTCTCAGCCCCTTTTATGCGATTATGCATGACCCCTTGGTAAACGATTACAGCTGATTCTATTGCCTGCAGCTGCTACCTCGTTACCTTCCAGGTCAATACATTCTCGCACTGGAGTCTCGCCTTTTTCCAGGCTGATTGACTTCCCGACCCAGGGAATGAACTGTCAGGACAACCTGGCCAAAGACTTTCCCTTACGCTACTTTGTATCCTCACAGGTCGAGAGGGAGATTTACAACCAGAACTCATTATATTTCCATCACACTGGCACATCCTCAGCACGGCCCAGCACGGGTCCCCAGTGCGCCAAAGGGTCCCGGCAGCTTCCCAAATGGTCCCCTTGGCCCCCCCCCAAGAAGGCCCGGGTCCCAGGGACTTCCGTCCCCTGGCACTGGGGGTCCCAGAGGCTCGCCATGATCCTCACACCTCCACGGGCGTGCTGAGCCCGGATAACCCGAGCAGGGTCAGGGACAGAGGTCATCAAATGGTCCCTGGCACCCACCAGCACCGCAAGGGCCCAGTCCCGGTCCAGGCCAGGTTCAAGGGGTTCAAGCGGGTCGCCAAATGGTCCCTGGCACATCCTTCAGCACTACAAGACGGGCCCCAGCGACTGCAGGTTCAATGTTCCAGCAGCCAAACTGTCCCTGGCACTTCCCCAGCACACAGGGACGGCCCCCAGCTGGCACTCCTCCCCCGATGTGGGGTCCAAAGCTGCTCGCTCCAAATGTTCCCTGTCACCTCCCAGCACGCCACAGCACTGGGCCCCAGCGACCGTGTCGGGGTTCCAGCGGCTCCCAGCGAAACTGTCCCTGGCACTTCCCCAGCGTCCCGACGGACAGGACGGGCCCAGCGACCGTTCCATGTGGGGTCCAAAGCTGCACTATCCAAATGTTCCTGTCACCTCCCAGCACGCGTTCCACGGGCCCCAGCAACTTTGCGTGGGGTTCCAGCTCGACCGCCAAACGGGTCCCTGACACCTCCCACGGCTCCTCGCGACGACTCCAGTGACCTGCGCAGGGTCCCAGAGGCTCGCCAAATGGTCCCTGGCACCCCCCAGCACGCAAGACTGGGCCCAGCGACACCGCATGCTGTTCCAGCTGCTTGCCAAATGGTCCCTGGCACCTCCCCAGCACGCACCACGGCCCCAGCGACTTTTGTGTGGGTTCCAGCAGCTCGCCAAACAGTCCCTGGCACCTTCCCCAACGATCAAGACGAGCCCCAGCGACCTCGCTGAAGGGTCCCAGAGGCTAGCCAGATGGTCCCCTGGAACATCCCCAGCACGGCCCCGCATGACTGGCCCCAGCGCATGGGGCCCCCAGTGCTCTGGGTCCCAACTGCTCGTAAATCCCTTGGTCCCCTGACAAAACGGCCTCCACACCTCCACAGGGTCAAAGCGGCTCATAAAATGGCGACCCTGCACGCCAAGAGGGGTCCCAGAGGCCGGGTCCCAGCAGCCAAATGGTCCCCCTCCCCAACATCCCCAGGACCCCACGGGGGGTAAGAGACCCTGCAAATGGTCCCTGGCACCTCCCCAGCACGTGCATGGTTCCAGCTGCCCAAACGGTCCCTGACACCTCCCTGCAGGGGCCCAGTGACCAGGGTCCCAGAGGTCCCAGCGGCACATCCCAGCACCCACAAGATCCCTTGCTGGTGTCCCCAGCGCCAAATGGGCCCCAACCACCCATGGGGCAGGGGTCCCGGGCCTGGGTCCCAGTCATCGCCAAAGGTCCCTTGCTCCCCCCAGCACCCGGGCCCCAGCGTGCGGTGGAGGTTCCAGCAGGGGCAAACACCTCCCTGTGACCAGCCCCAGTGTCAAGAGGGTCCCAGAGGCCAAATGGATCCCCCCGGGCACAACTTCAGCACAGCTGCCAAACATCCCTGGCACTTCCTCCCCACGCAGAGACCCGTGTGTGGGGCAAGGCCCCAGTGATTCATGCTGGAAATGGTCCTGGCACCTCCCCAGCACCGCGACGGGCCCCAGTGACTTAGCGTGGGGTCCAGCTGGCCCGCCAAACGGTCCCTGACACCTCCCCAGCGATAGCAAGAACGAGCCCCAACGGACCTCGCGCAGATGGGGGTCCCAGAGGTCCCTCGTAAAATGCTCCCTGGGCACATCCCAGCACCCACATGGTCCCGGACCCCAGCGAGACTGGGCCCAGCGGTGTCCCAGTGGCTCGCCAAATGTTCCCTGGCCCTCCCAGCCCCAACGACATCACAAAGAGGGTTACCCTAAATGGCTCTGGGTCCCAAGGGCTCAGCCAAAGGTCCCTTGCTCCTCCCCAGCATGCACACGGGCAGGGTCCCAGCGACTGAGGACTTGAGGTCCCAGCTGTTCAAACTGTCCCTGGCACCTCCCCAGCGATCATGGGTGATCGGCGAGAACCCCCCCAGCGGGTTGCCAAGAGGGTCCCAGAGGCTCGCCAAAATGGTCCCTGAGGGAACATCCCAGGACACCTTCCTAATGGCCCCAGCTTAATTCATGTGGGGTTCCAGCTCGCCAAAAACACATCCATGGGGCCCAACCACTTCCCCAGCCCAGAGGCTGGGGCCAAATGGCGGCACATCCCCAGCACGCACACTGAAGTCCCAGAGGCACTTCGCCAAATGGATCCCTGGCACCTCCCCAGCAAGCACATCAGTGACTTCTGCTGGGGTCCCAGTGCTCACCAAACATGCAGTCAAACCGGGGTCCCAACAGGTGTCCTGGCGGCACACGGGCCCCAGCTGGGTCAAACGGGTTTAAGCCCCAGCGATCGCGATCGAGAGTGTCCCAGCGGTCCACCAAATGGTCCCTGGCACCTCCCCGAGCATGCATAGTTATTAGTGTCCCAGCTGCTCGCCAAAATTATTATTATTATTTTATTATTATTTATTTTAGCAGACCCTTATCCAGGGCACACTTACAATCGTAAAAATACATTTCAAGTGTTACGAAATACAAGTAATACAATAAGAGCAAGAAATACAATAACTTTTGTTCAAGTGTGACAAACCACAATTCAATAATACAGCAGATAATAGTGATAGTTACATCAGGATATGATTAAATAGTGATAGTTACATCAGGATGTGATTAAATACAAAGTACTACAGGTTAAACACTTGGCAGATTACAGTATTCTGAAGTACAGGATTAAATGCAGTAAAATAGGGGGCAGATAAGAGCAGAATAAAGCACATTTACATGAAGGGTGATAGAGTCCCAGGATACAAACAGAGGAGTGCGTACTGGGGATGGTCCTGGCACCTCCCCCAGCGCACTCGGACCCGGGGACCGGCGCGGGTGCCAGCAGCTCACCAAATGACCTTGGCACATCCCCAGCACGCACCCGGCCCCAGAGACCTCACGCAGGGGTCCCAGAGGCTCGCCAAATGGTCCATGGCACCTCCCAGCACGCAAGATCGGCCCCCAGCGACCGCCAAGGGGTCCGAGCTGCTCACCAGATGGTCCCTGGCACCTCAACAGCACGCACACTGGCCCCAGCGACTTCGTGGGGGTCCGGCCTCACCAGATGGTCCCTGCCAACTCAACAGCACGCAGACGGGCCCCAGCGACTTTCGTGTGGGGTGCCAGCGGCTCGCCAAATGGTCCCTACCTCCCAGTGCATGCGGGGGCCCCAGCGACGCGTGGGGTTCCAGCGGCCGCCAAATGGCCCCTGGAACATCCTCAGCACGCACCGCGGGTCCCAGCGACATCGCTGCGGGTCCCAACGGCCCGCAAATGGTCCCTGGCACATCCCAGCGACGCGACGGGCCCCAGCGACTTCGCTGGGGTCAAAGCGTCTGAAATGGTCAATGGCACCTCCCCAGAGCGTGCATGGGGCCCAGCGACTCGCGGGATCCGAGCTGCCTCACCAGATGGTCCCTGGAACCTCAACAGCGCACACAGACCCCAGCGACTTCGTGTTGGGTCCCAACGGCCAGCCAAATGGTCCCTGTCCCTCTCCAGCGAGCACTGGGACCAGCACCCAGCACGTGGGTGCCAGCGGACTGTAAATGGTCCCTGGCACCCCCCCCAGCAGGCACGGGGCCCAGAGACCTCACGCAGGTTCCCACAGGCTCGCCAAATGGTCCATGGCACCTCTCCAGCACGCAAACGGGCCCCAGTGACTCGAGCGGGGTCCCAGCGGATCGCAGAATGATCCCTGGCACCTCCCCTAAAGGCATGCACACAGGCCCAGAGACTTGGCCGCAGGGTCCCAGAGGTTAATAAATGGTCCCTGGCCCCTCCCCAGCACTCACACGGGCCCCAGAAACCCGACCCACGGGTGCAAGCGGCTCGCCAAATGGTCCCTGGCATATCCCCCGAAGCACATCGGCCCCAGCGACATCGCCGCGGGTCCCCAACGGTCATAAATGGTCCCTTGCACATCCCCAGCAAACGCCACGTGGCCCCAGCGACCAAGGGGGTCCAAAACTTCTCATAAATGGTCCCTGGCACCTACCCAGCACGCACACTGGCCCCAGCCACTGGGTGTGGGGGTTCCAGGGGCTCGCCAATAGTCCCTGGCTCCTACCCAGCACGCTCACAGGGCCCGGCAACCACGCCGGGCTTCCAGCTCACCGCAAATGGTACCTTGCACATCCCCCCAAGACGGGGGCCAACGACCCAGGCGGGGTCCCATCGGCTCGCCAAATGGTCCCTTGCACCTCCTGCGCAAGACTGGCCCCAGCTACCAGGCGTGGAGTCCCAGCGGCTCCCCAAAATAATCCCTGGCACCTCCCCAGCAAGCCCACGGGCAGCGATTTTGTGAGGTCCCAAACTCGCCAAATGGTCCCTACCACCTACCCAGCTAGCGAAGACCCCGACCCCCATGCGAGTCCCAGCGGCTCGCCAAATGGTCCCTGGAACCTCCCCAACACGTGAATGGGGCCCAGCCACCCCAACCGGTACCCAACAGCATCATCAGATGGTCCCTGGCACCTCACCAGCGCGCCGCCCGCCCCAGCGACGCTGAGGGGTCCCAGCAGCTCACCAAATGGTCTCTGGCACCTCCCAAAAAAACGGGCCCAGCGACCCCGCTGCGGGTTCCCAGCGGATCGCAGAATGATCCTGGCACCTCCCCAGCATGCACACGGGCCCCAGAGACCCAAAAAGCAGGGTCCCAGAGGCCCGCCAAATGATCCTGGCACCTCCCTCAGCATGCACACGGGCCCCAGGAGACTTCAAGCAAGAGGGTCCCAGAGGCTCGCCAAATGGTCCCTGGCCCCTCCCAGCACCACACACGGGTCCCAGAGACCCGACGGGTGCAAGCGCTCGCCAAATGGTCCCTGGCATATCCCCATAAGCACCGGCAGACTGGCGACATCGCAGTGGTCCCAATTTCGCAAATGGTCCCTTGCACATCCCCAGCGACGCACGGGCCCCAGCGACCTGGGGTCAAAGCGGTTACCAAATGGTCCCTGGCACCCCCCCATTAAGCGCGGGCCCCAGCCACTGCTGTGGGGTTCCAGCTGCTCGCCAAATATCCCTGGCTCCTACCCAGCACGCTCACGGGGCCCGGCAACCACGCGTGGGGTTCCAGCATTCGCAAATGGTACCTTGCACATCCCTGCGCCTGGACCACAGTGACTTCGCGGGGTCCCATCGGCTTTCCAAATGGTCCCTTGCACCTCACCAGCATCGCGCCGAGCCCCAACGCACCTCGAGCAGGGTCCCAGAGGATCGCCAAATGGTCCCTGGCACATACCAGCACGCGACGGGCCCCAGCAACTTCGCATGGGGTTCCAGACCGACCAAACGTCCCCTGACACCTCCCCTGTGATCGCGAGCCCCAACGACCTCAAGCAGGGTCCCAGAGGCTCGCCAAATGGTCCCTGGTCCCTCCCAGCGACATCGCGGGGTCCCAACTTCTTTCGCAAATGGTCCCTGGCACATCCATTAGCGCACGCGACGTGGGCCCCAACAACTTTGGCGCTGGGTCCCAGTGGCTAGCAAATGGTCCCTGACACATCCCAGCGTGCACAGGCCCCAGCGACCTGGGCTGGGGGTCCGATTGGCTGGCCAGATTGTAACTGGCTGTGGCAAAGTGGTAAGTGGTAACAGGTGTATAGCAGGTGCAGTGCGGATACAGTAATTCCAAGAACGCAGACAACAAAGTACGGGTGAAAATGATTGTTTTAATGGTTTATAATCCAATGGTCTGATGACCCGCCAGTAAATAATAAAGAGCTGGTATTGCACAGTAATAAAACGAAGGGTTGCAGTCCCTTAAAAATAATAGACAATAATAGACAAAACACACACAATTAGACACACACGATCACTGTTCCAAAGTGAGTGCTCTCAGTGAAACTATTAGTGAAACAAGTGCTGATAACAAAGTTTATTTGACAGTAGTGCAGTGATGATCGGTTTCGTGCTGGCCCTTAGCGACAGCTCGGATCTGTGTTTAGAATGGCCTAGAAGTGATTACAAACACAGACAATTACTAAACAGACAAACAAACAAACAAAACACTCACAAACTCCTTTCGTTATTTATTTTGGGCAATCTCCGGTCCTTCCAGTTTCCACGAAACAAAAAACCCAAGCGAAGGAAAAGATTTACAATTCTCCAGCCCTTTTTATGCGTTATGCATGACCCTTGGTAAGCGATTACAGCTGATTCTATTGCCTGCAGCTGCTGCCTCGTTTTACCTTCCAGGTCAATACATTCTCGCACTGGAGTCTCGTCTTTTCAAAGGCTGATTGACTTCCTGACCCAGGAATGAACTGTCAGGACAACCTGGCCAAAGACTTCTTACGCTACTTTGTATCCCTCACAGGTCGAGAGGGAGATTTACAACCAGAACTCATTATATTTCGTCACACTGGCACATCCCAGCACGCCGACGGGCCCCAGCGAATTTGCGAGGGTCCCAGCAGCTTCCCAAATGGTCCTTGGCCCCTCCCAGTGCGCGCCCGGGTCCCAGGGACTTCTGCGGGGTCCCAGAGGCTCGCCAAGATCCCTCACACCTCCAAGAGCGTGCTTAATGGAGCCCAGCCAACCGAGCAGGGTCCCGGACGGCTCATCAAATGGTCCCTGGCACTCCCACCAGCGAGCACGGGCCCAGCGATTCATCGCCAGGTTCAAAGCGGCCCGCCAAAAGGTCCCTAACACCTCCACAGCGATCGCACGAGCCCCAACGACCTCGTGCTGGGTCCCAGAGGCTCGCCAAATGGTCCCTGGCACATCCCAGCACGCATATGGGCCCCAGCGACATCGGGGTCCAAGTGGCTCACCAAATGGTCCCTGGCTCCCCAGCACGCACCACGGGCCCCAGCGACTTGCAGGGCGGTTCCAGCATTCGCCAAACTGTCCCTGGCACCCCCCCCATTGATTACGAGCCCCAGCGACCTCAAGCAGGGTCCCAGAGGCTCGCAAAATGGTCCCTGGAACATCCCCAGCACGCATCGGCCCCAGAGACCCGCGGGCAAGAGCGGTTATCCAAATGGTCCCCTGGCACATCTCCAGCATCGCGTGAGACTGCCCCAGCAACTTCGTGGGGATCCAGCGGGACGCCAAACGGTCCCTGACACCTCCCCAGCTATCGTGACAGGCCACAACGACATCGCGCAGGGTCCCAGAGGCTGCCAAATGGTCCCTTGCTCCTCGCCAGCACGCCACACGGGCCCCAGCGACTTCATATGCGGTTCCAGCAGCTTGCCAAACTGTCCCTGGCACTTCCCCAGCGCATGCACGGGGCCCAGCACCCTACCGGGTCAAAGTGGCTCACCAAATGTTCCCTGGCACCTCCCCAGCACGCAAGACGGTCCCCAGCGACCTCGCTCAGGGGTTCCAGCTGCCTGCTAAAGGCCCTGACACCTCCCCAGAGCGTGCTTGGGGCCCAGTGACCCAGCTCTGGGTCCCAGTGGCTCATAAAATGGTCCTTTCCTCCCCAGCACGCACAGGCCACAGCGACTTCAGGGGTCAAAGCGGCTTGATAAATGGTCTCTGGCACCTTCCCAGCTGCCCAGATCGGGCCCAGCGCGACCCCTGCGTGTCCCAGCTTAATCCAAATGGTCCCTAAATCCCTCCCAGCCCTCCTAGCTTGGGCCCAGCCACCCCGCTCTGGGTTCAAGTGGCTCGCCAAATGGTCCCTTGTCCTCCCCAGCACGCACACGGGCCCCAGCGACTTGTGTGTGGTTCCAGCTGACTCGCTAAAACTGTCCCTGGCACTTCCCCAGCGCACAGCCGGGCCCAGATGTGGGGTGGGGTCAAAGCTTCGCCAAATGTTCCCTGTCACCTCCCCAGCGCCGCATCGGCCCCAACAACTTCGTGGGGTTCCAGCGCCCGCCAAACGGTCCCTGACACCTCCCCAGCGATCGACGAGCCCCAGTGACCTTGCGAGGGTCCCAGAGGCTCGCCAAATGGTCCCCTGGGCACTTCCCAGCACACGACAGGGGCCAAGCAACTGGGGTCAAAGCGGCTTGCCAAATGGTCCCTGGCACCTCCCCAAAGACCAGCAAGACTGGGCCCAGCGACAATGGGCTGGGTTCCAGCTGCTCGCCAAATGGTCCCCGGCACCCCCAGCACGCACACGGGCCCCAGCGACTTCAGGCGGTTCCAGCGGCTCGCCAAACAGTCCCTGGCACCTTCCCAACGATCGCACGAGCCCCAGCGACCTCGCTGGAGGGTCCCAGAGGCTCCAGATGGTCCCTGGAACATCCCCAAGCACGCCACCGCTGGGCCCCCAGCGGCATCGCGCGGTCCCAACTGCTCGCAAATGGTCCCTGACACCTCCACAGCGCAAGACAGAGCCCAGCGACCCGTCTGGGGTCCCAGAGGCTCGCCAAATGGTCCCTGGAACATCCCCAGGACGCACATGGGCCCCAGAGACCCTGCAAATGATCCCTGGCAACTCCCAGCACGTGCATGGGGCCCAGTGACCCCTGCGAGGTCCCAGCGGCTCGCCAAGATCCCTTGCACCTCCCAGCCAAATGGAGCCCAGCCACCCCAGCAGGGTCCCGACGGCTCATCAAATGGTCCCTGGCACCTCACCCAGCACGTGCTATGGCCACAGCTTGACCAGCACGGGTGTCAGCAGTTCGCCAAATGATCCCGGCACATCCCAGCACGCACACGGGCCCCAGAGACCCGATGTGGGGCAAGAGTTGTTCACGAAATGGTCCCTGGCACCTCCCCAGCATCGCACGGGCCTCAGTGCACTTGCGTGGGGTTCCAGCGACCGCCAAATGGTCCCTGACACCTCCCCAACATGATAAGACAGCCCCCAACGACCTCTGAAAGCAGGGTCCCCGACTCGCCAAATGTTCCCTGGCCCTCCCACCCAGTGCATGGGGCCCAGTTACCAACCTCTGGGTCCCAGTGGTTCGCAAAAGGTCCTTTGCTCCTCCCAGCATGCACACGGGCCCCAGCGACTTAGTGTGAGGTCCCAGCAGCTCGCCAAACTATCCCTGGCACTTCCCCAGCCCACGGGGGGCCCAGCGATTCCCACAAAGTCCCAGAGGCTCGCCAAATGATCCCTGGCACATCCAAAAGCGACACAGGCCCCAGTGACTTTGCTAGGGTCAAATCGGCTTGCCAAACTGTCCCTGGCACCTCCCCAGCGATCGCTTACGGGAGCCCCAGCGCGCTGGGGTCCCAGAGGCTCGCCAAATGGTCCCTGGAACATCCCCAGGACGCACAAGGCCCCCAGAGACCCTGCACGGGGCAAGAGCAGTTCGTTAAATGGTCCCTGGCACCTCCCCCAGCACGACACAGGCCCCAGCGATCTCAAGACAGGGGTCCCAGAGGCTCGCCAAGATCCCTGGCTCCTCCCAGCGCCAATGGGACCCAAACAACCCGAGCAGGGTCCCGACGGCTTATCAAATGGTCCCTGGCACCTCACCCTGGCACCTCCCCCAGCGACTTGGCAGGGTTCCGGCCCGCCAAAGGTCCCTGACACCTCCCCAGTGATTGCAGGGTCCCAACCTCAGCAGGGTCCCAACGGCTCATCAAATGGTCCATGGATCCCTACCCAGTGCACCCAGGGACTAGCAACAGAGGGTGTCCCAGAGGTTCGCCAAATGGTCCCTGGCACATCCCCAGCGGCGCAAGATGACCCCTTGGTAACGATTACAGCTGATTCATTGCCTGCAGCTGCTACCTGTTTACCTTCCAGAATCAATACATTCTCGCACTGGAGTCTCGTCTTTTCAAGGCTGATTGACTTGACCCAGGGAATGAACTGTCAGGACAACCTGGCCAAAAGACTTTCCTTGCGCTACTTTGTATCCCACAGGTCGAGAGGGAGATTTACAACCAGAACTCATTATATTTCCGTCACACTGGCACATCCCAGGGCGCACGGGCCCCAAGCGAAGCAAAGGGTCCCAGCAACTCCCAAAATGGTCCTTGGCCCCTCCCCAGTGCAAGCCGGGTCCCAGGGACTTCACGCGGGGTCCCAAGAGGCTGCCAAGATCCCTCACACCTCCTCAGCGTGCGAATGGGAGCCCAGCCAACCCGAGCAGGGTCCCGGCGGCTCATCAAATGGTCCCTGGCACTCCACCAGCACGAGCACGGGCCCAAAAGTACGTCAGGTTAGCGGCCCCAAAAGGTCAGATAACACCTCCACAGCGTACGAGCCCCAATGCCTCGTGCTGGGTCAGATAAGGCAGAAAATGGTCCCTGGCACATGAAAAGACGCACATGGGTCCCAGCGACATCAGCGGAGTCCCAAGTGGCTCACCAAATGGTCCCTGGCTCCTCCCCCAGCACGCACACGGGCCCTAGCGACCCATGCGGTTCCAGCGGCTCGCCAAACTGTCCCTGGCACCTCCCCATCGATTGCACGAGCCCCAGCGACCACGCAGGGGTCCCAGAGGCTCGCCAAATGGTCCCTGGAACATCCCAGCACGCACACGGGCCCCAGAGACAGCAGCGGGGCAAAGCGGTTATCCAAATGGTCCCTGGCACATCTCCAGCATGTGCACACTGGCCCCAGCAACAGCGTGGGGATCCAGCGGCCTCACAAGATGGTCCCTGACACCTCCCCAGCTATCGCAGACGAGCCACAACGCACTTCGCGGTGGGGTCCCAGAGGCTCGCCAAATGGTCCCTAGCACCTCGCCAGCACGCAGACGCCCCCCGGCTTCACCCGGTTCCAGCTGCCCGCCAAATGGTCCCTGGAACTTCCCAGCGCATGCACGGGTCCCCAGCCTCGCGGGGTCCCAGCTGCTCACCAAATGGTTCCTGGCACCTCCCCAGCAGACGCCCGCGGTCCCCAGCGACTTGCATGGGGTCAAAAGCGGCCTGCTAAATGGGCAATGACACCTCCCAGAGCGTGCATTGGGCCCAGTGACCCAACTCTGGGTCAGGTGGCCTCACCAAATGGTCCCTTGCTCCTCCCCAGCAGCACGCAGACCCAGCGACTTCACGTGGGTCAAAGCGGTTGATAAATGGTCTCTGGCACCTTCCCAGCGCCGCGGGGCCCATGACCTCCAGCGGTGTCCCAGCTGCTCGCCAAATGGTCCCTGGCCCCTCCCCAGCCAGCGCGGGCCCAGCCACCCGCTCTGGGTCCAGTGGCTCGCCAAATGGTCCATGGCTCCTCCCAGCACGCCCACGGGCCCCAGCGACTTAGTGTGTGGTTCCAGCAGATCGCAAACTGTCCCTGGCACTTCCCAGCATGCACAGGCCAGGCCCAGGGGCCAGTAAGGGGTCAAAGGCTTCGCCAAATGTTCCTGTCACCTCCCAGCACCGCATCGGGCCCCAGAAACTGGTGGGGTTCCAACGGGGCCCGCCAAATGGTCCCTGACACCTCCCCAGCGGTCGCCACGGGCCCCCCAGTGACCTTGGGCGCAGGGTCCCAGAGGGCTCGCCAAATGGTCCCTGGCACTCCCCAGCACACGCACAGGGCCCCAACTTCAGCGGGGTCAAAGCTTCGCCAAATGGTCCCTGGCACCTCCCAGCACGCACATGGGCCCCAGACACCGCTGTGGGGTTCCAGGGGCTCGCCAAATGGTCCCTGGCACCTCCCAGCACGCAGAGGGCCCCAGCAACCACAATGGGTTCCAGTTCTGGCTCGCCAAACAGTCCCTGCACATCCCTTGCATCACGCACGAGCCCCAGCGACCTCATGAAAAGGGTCCCAGAGGCTCGTCAGATGGTCCCTGGAACATCCTGCACGCACAAAGACTGGCCCCAGCTACCAGGCGGAGTCCCAACTGCTCGCAAATGGTCCCTGGACACCTCCACAGCTCACGGGGCAAAAGACAGAGCCCAGCGACCCCGCGGGGTCCCAGAGGCTCACCCAAATGGTCCCTGGAACATCCCCAGGGCACATGGGCCCCAGAGACCCCTGCAAATGATCTGGAACTCCCAGCACGCGTGCATGGGGCCCAGTGACCCACCCAACTGAGGTCCCAGCGGCTCGCCAAGATCCCTTGCACCTCCCACGCCAAATGGAGCCAGCCACCCCGAGCAGGGTCCCAGCGGCTCATCAAATGGTCCTGGCACCTCACCCGCACGTGCTATGGGGCTCGACCAGCGGGGGTGTCAGCGGTTCGCCAAATGATCCGGGCACATACCCAGCATGCACACGGGCCCCAGAGACCCCCGTGTGGGGCAAGAGCGGTTCGCCGAAATGGTCCCTGGCACCTCCCCAGCATCGCCGACCCCCAGTGACGGCGTGGGGTTCCAGCGGCCGCCAAACGGTCCCTGACACCTCCCCAGCGATAGCCGCGAGCCCCAACGACCTCGCAGAGGGTCCCAGCTGGCTCGCCAAATGTTCCCTAAGCCTCCCTCCTGGCGCGATGGGGGCCCAGTTACCTCTCTGGGTCAGGTGGCTCCAAATGGTCCTTGCTCCTCCCCAGCATGCACACAGACCCCAGCGACTTCGTGTGAGGTTCCAGCAGCTCGCCAAACTATCCCTGGCACTTCCCCAGCACGGCGCACGGGCGGGGCGACCCAGCTGAAAGTCCCAGAGGCTCGCCAAATGATCCCTGGCACATCCTCATGCCACAGGCCCCAGTGACTTTGAGGGGTCAAATCGCTTGCCAAACTGTCCCTGGCACCTCCCCAGTCGCACGAACCCCCAGCGACCTCGCGCAGGGTCCCAGAGGCTCGCCAAATGGTCCCTGAACATCCCCAGGAGACATGGGCCCAGAGACCCTGCACGGGCAAGAGCAGTTCCATGAAATGGTCCCTGGCACCTCCCCAGTGGCACGCCGACGGGCCCCAGCGATCTCGAGAGGGTCCCAGAGGCTCGCCAAATGATCCCTGGTCCTCCCAGCATCAACGGGCCCAAACAACGAGCAGGGTCCCTAACGGCTTATCAAATGGTCCTGGCACCTCACCAGCACGCAGCGACGGGGCCCCCAATAACTTTGGCGTGGGGTTCAGTGGCGACGCCAAAGGTCCCTGACACCTCCCAGTGATTGCAGGGTCCCAACCTCGAGCAGGGTCCCAACGGCTCATCAAATGGTCCATGGATCCTACCCAGTGCACGCAACAGGACTAGCGGTAACGCCGGGTGTCCTGGCGGTTGCAACGGTCCCTGGCAGTAATCTAAGGCCGCATGGACAACAAAGTACGCGGGTCCCCAGCGATTCGACAAATGGTTGGCACCTCCCAGCGCACGACCGACCCCCAGCGACCCCGCACAGAGGGTCCCCACTCGCCAAATGATCCCGACAGGGTTGCAGCACGGGCCAAGAGACCCAGACAATAATAGACAAATTGTCCCTGACTATTTCCCAGACACACGGGCCCCCAGCGACGTCGTTCCGGGGTTGCAGCGGCTCGCCAAATGGTGACACCTCCCCAGCGATCGCAAGCCCCAACCACCTCGCGGCAAGTGTCCCAGAGGCTAGCCAAATGGTCCCTGGCACATCCCCAGCACGCACACTGGAGCCAGCGTGCAGGGGTTCCAGTGCCAAACCGTCCCTGGCACTTCCCAGTGTGCACATGGGGGACCCCGCAGGGGTGGTCAGGCTCGCCAAATGCTCCTGGCACCTCCGCAGCACGCACACGGCCTAATGACTTACGGGGTCCCAGCGGCTCACCAAAATGGTCCCTGACACCTCCCCAGCAGACAAAGAGCCCCCAACAAACCACCTCAGGGTCCCAGAGGCTCGCCAGGTGTTTCCTGGCACATCCCCCGACACCTGGGCCCCCTAAGCCACTTAAACAAAAGCGGCTTAAAACAGTCCTCGACACCTTCCCAGCTTTCGCGCAGATCCTAAGCGACCCCTGTAAGTGTCCCAGCTAGCTGCCAAATGGTCCCTGGCACCTCCCGAACGCACGCTTACCCCAGGTCAATAGTGTCCCAGCATTCGCCCAAATTATTATTATTATTATTATTATTATTTATTTTCTTAGCAGACGCCTTATCCAGGCACTCTACAATCGTAAACAAATACATTTCAAGTGTTACAATACAAGTAATACAATAAGAGCAGAAATACAATAACTTTTGTTCAAGTGTGACAAACCACAATTCAATAATACAGCAGATAATAGTGATAGTTACATCAGGATATGATTAAATAGTGATAGTTACATCAGGATGTGATTAAATACAAAGTACTACAGGTTAAACACTTGGCAGATTACAGTATTCTGAAGTACAGGATTTAAATGCAGTAAAATAGGGGCAGATAAGAGCAGAATAAAAGCACATTTACATGAAGGGTGATAGTGTCCCAGGATACAAACAGAGGAGTGCGTACTGGGGATGGTCCCTGGCACCTCCCAGCGGCGCACTCGGGGACCGGGGGACGGAAGGTGCCAGCAGCTCACCAAATGATCCTTGGCACATCCCCAGCACGCACCCGGATACCAGAGACCTCGCAGGGTCCCAGGAGGCTCGCCAAATGGTCCATGGCACCTCCCCAGCACGCCGCACGGGCCCCAGCGACCGCGCGCGGGGTCCGAGCGTCTCACCAGATGGTCCCTGGCACCTCACCAGCGCACCGCCCCAGCGACTTGGCGTGGGGTTCCGATTGGCCCGCCAAAAGGTCCCTGACACCTCCCCAGTGATTGCAGGGTCCCAACCTCGAGCAGGTCCCAGCGGCTCATCAAATGGTCCATGGATCCTACCCAGTGCACGACAGGCCCCAGCAACCACGCGCGGTGTCCCAGCGGTTTTGCAAATGGTCCTGGCACATCCCTCAGCGACGCATGGGCCCAACAAATTGGGCAGGGTCCCAGCGGATCGGCAAATGGTCCCTGGCACCTCCTCAGCGCCCAGACGGGGCCCAGACCCGCACAGGGTCCCAGCGCTCGCCAAATGATCCCTGACACATCCCCAGCGCACGTGACACGGGCCCCAAGCCCCCGCTGGGTCCGAGAGGCTTGCCAAATTGTCCCTGACACCTTCCCAGCAAGCACACGGCCCCAGCGACGTCGTGTCAGGGTTCCCAGCTGCTCGCCAAATGGTCCCTGACACCTCCCCAGCGATCGCACAGGCCCCCAACCACCTCGCGAGTGTCCCAGAGGCTAGCCAAATGGTCCCTGGCACATCCCCAGCACGCACACTGGAGCCGACTTCGTGTGGGGGTTCCAGTGGCTCGCCAAACTGTCCCTGGCACTTCCCAGTGCACATGGGGCCCAGCGACCCCGTGGTCCAGAGGCTCGCCAAATGCCCTGGCACCTCCAGCACGCTGAATGGGCCCAATGACCAACCGCGGGGTCCCAGCGGCTCACCAAATGGTCCCTGACACCTCCCCAGCGATCGCAGACGAGCCCCAACGACCAAAGAGGGTCCCAGAGGCTCGCCAGGTGTTTCCTGGCACATCCCCGGGGCGCACACGACGGCCCCCAGCGACCCCGGGGGTCAGCGGCTTGCCAAACAGTCCCTGACACCTCCCCAGCGATCGCAGATCCCAGCGACCTCGCAGTGTCCCAGCGCTCGCCAAATGGTCCTGGCACCTCCCAGCACGCCGGGGCCCAAGCGACCTTGCGCCAGTGTCCCAGCTGCTCGCCAAATTATTATTATTATTATTATTATTATTTTTTTTAGCAGGCGCCCTTATCCAGGGCGAGCAGGGTAGCAAATACATTTCAAATGGTACAATACAAGTAATACAATAAGAGCAAGAAATACAATAACTTTTGTTCATGTGACAAACCACAATTCAATAATACAGCAGATAATAGTGATAGTTACATCAGGATATGATTAAATAGTGATAGTTACATCAGGATGTGATTAAATACAAAAGTACTACAGGTTAAACACTTGGCAGATTACAGTATTCTGAAGTACAGGATTAAATGTAAAATAGGGGCAGATAAGAGAATAAAGCACATTTACATGAAGGGTGATAGTGTCCCAGGATACAAACAGAGGAGTCGCGTGCTTTCTGGGGATGGTCCTGGCACCTCCCTGACACGCACCGGGACCAGGGACCAAGCGGTGCCAGCAGCTCACCAAATGATCTTGGCACATCCAGCACGCACCCGGATACCAGAGACCTCCGCCAGGGTCCCAGAGGCTCGCCAAATGGTCCATGGCACCTCCCAGCACGCACACGGGTCCCAGCGACTTTCACGCGGGTCCGAGAGCGCCTCACCAGATGGTCCCTGGCACCTCAACAGCACGCACACTGGCCCCAGCGACCCGTGTGGGGTCCGGCGTCTCACCAGATGGTGGTCCCTGCCAACTCAACAGCACGCACAGGCCCCAGCGACTTCGTGTGGGGTGCCAGCGGCTTCAAATGGTCCCTGGCACCTCCCCAGTGCGCACGCGGCCCCAGCGACTTCGCGTGGTGGGGTTCCAGCTGCCCGCCAATGGTCCCTGGAACATCCTCAGCACGTGACGGGTCCCAGCGACATCGCCTCGTGGTCCCAACGGCCCGCCCGCAAATGGTCCCTGGCACATCCCCAGCACGCCCGACGGCCACGGGCCCCAGCGACGGGGTCGGAAGGCCAAATGGTGAAATGGTCACCTCCCCAGCGTGCGATGGGGGCCCAGCGACCCAGCGGGATCCGGAGTCTCACCAGATGGTCCTGGAACCTCAACAGCACACACAGACCCCTGGCGACTTCGTGTTGGGTCCCAATCAGCTGCCAAATGGTCCCTGTCCCCTCCAGCGAGCGCACTGGGACCAGCGACCCAGCACGGGTGCCAGCACATCCCCCAAATGGTCCCTGGCACCCCAAGCGCAGGCACGGGCCCAGAGACCTTTCTAAGGTTCCCACAGGCTCGCCAAATGGTCCATGGCACCTCTCCAGCCTAGCGCCGCGGGCCCAGTGACCCCACGCGGGGTCCCAGAGGATCGCAGAATGATCCCTGGCACCTCCCAGCATGCACACAGGCCCCAGAGACTTGGCGCAGGGTCCCAGAGGCTCGCCAAATGGTCCCTGGCCCCTCCCAGCACTCACACGGCCCCAGAAACCAAGGCAGGGGTGCAAGCGGCTGCCAAATGGTCCCTGGCATATCCCCATAGCACACGGCCAGACTGGCGACATCGCACGGGTCCCAACGCTTCGCAAATGGTCCCTGGCACCATGCGACCGGGCCCCAGCCACCTCTCACTGGGTCAAAGCTTCTCGCCAAATGGTCCCTGGCACACCCAGCACGCACACTGGCCCCAGCCGCCCGTGGGGGTTCAAGGGGCTCGCTAAATAGTCCCTGCCTCACCCAGCCGCCACAGGGGCCCGCAACCACAGCGGGCTCCAGCGATCCAGCCAAATGGTACCCGACATCCCCAAAGCACGGGCCACGGGCGACCCAGCGGGTCCCATCGGTTTCGCCAAATGGTCCTTGCACCTCCCCAAGACTGGCCCCAGCTGCTTAGGCGGAGTCCCCAGCGGCCCCCAAATGTCCCTGGCACCTCCCAGCAATGCACCGGGCAGCGACATCAGGGGTCCCAACGGCTCGCCAAATGGTCCTACCACCTCCCCAGCTGACTTTGGGGCCCACCGACCCCAGCGAGTCCCAGCTGGTTGCTAAAATGGTCCCTGAACCTCCCCAACGCGTGAATGGGGCCCAGCCACCCCAACCGGGTACCCAACAGCTCATCAGATGGTCCTGGCACCTCACCAGCCGCACGGGCCCCAGCATTCGAGTGGGGTCCCAGCGGCTCACCAAATGGTCTCTGGCACCTCCCCAGCGCGTGCACGGGGCCCAGCGACCCGCAGGTTCCCAGCGGATCGCAGAATGATCCCTGGCACCTCCCCAGCATGCCACACGGGCCCCAGAGACCTCTTGCCAGGGGTCCCAGAGGCTCGCCAAATGATCCCCTGGCACCTCCCCAGCATGCACAGGGCCCCAGAGACTTCAGCGCAAGGGGTCCCAGAGGCTCCAAATGGTCCCTGGCCCCTCCCCAGCACTCACACGGGTCCCAGAGACCCTGCACGGGGCAAGCGGCTCGCTAAATGGTCCCTGGCATATCCCCGCAAGCACACGGGCCCCAGCGACATCGCCACGGGTCCCAACTATTTCTAAATGGTCCCTTGCATCCCAAAAGCGCGACGCACGGGCCCCAGCTCGCAGCGGGGTCAAAGCTGCTTACCAAATGGTCCCTGGCACCTCCCCATCGTGGCGCCACGGGCCCCAGCCACTCTGTGTGTGGGGTTCCATGCTCGCCAAATAGTCCCTGGCTCCTACCCAGCACGCTCACGGGCCCGCAACCACGTGGGGTTCCAGCATTTTCGCAATGGTACCTTGCACATCCCCAGCGCAAGACTGGACCACAGCGACCCAGCGGGGTCCCATCGGCTTCGCCAAATGGTCCCTTGCACCTCACCAGCATCGCCACGAGCCCCAAGCGACCTCGAGCAGGGTCCCAGAGGATCAAATGGTCCATGGCACATACCCAGCACGCAAGACGGCCCCAGCAACCATGGGGTTCCAGCGGCCCGCCAAACAGGTCCCTGACACCTCCCCAGTGATCGCCGCGACGAGCCCCAACGACCTCGCCAAGGGTCCCAGAGGCTCGCCAAATGGTCCCTGGTCCCTCCTCAGCGCAAGCACTGGGCCCCAGCGACATCGCGGGGTCCCAACTGCTCTAAATGGTCCCTGGCACATCCACAGCGCGACGACGGGGCCCCAACAACTTTGCGCTGGGTCCCAGTGGCTCATAAATGGTCCCTGACACATCCCCAGCGTGTGCACAGGCCCCAAGCGACCCGCTGGGGTCCGATTGGCTGGCCAGATTGTAACTGGCTGTGGCAAAGTGGTAAGTGGTAACAGGTGTATAGCAGGTGCAGTGCGGATACAGTAATTCCAAGAACGCACAGACAACAAAGTACGGTGAAAATGATTGTTTTAATGGTTTATAATCCAATGGTCTGATGACCCGCCAGTAAATAATAAAAGAGCTGGTATTGCACAGTAATAAACGAAGGGTTGCAGTCCATAAATAATAGACAATAATAGACAAAACACACACAATTAGACACACACGATCACTGTTCCAAAGTGAGTGCTCTCAGTGAAACTATTAGTGAAACAAGTGCTGATAACAAAGTTTATTCGTGACAGTAGTGCAGTGATGATCCGGTTTGTTGCTGGCCCTTGGCGACAGCTCCGGATCTGTGTTTAGCCGCCTAGTGATTACAAACACAGACAATTACTAAACAGACAAAGAAACAAACAAAACAAAAACTACAAAACTCCTTTCGTTTATTTATTTTGGGCAATCTCCGGTCCTTCCAGTTTCCACTAAAACAAAACCCAAGCGAAGGAAAAAGATTACAATTCTCCAGCCCCTTTTATGCGATTATGCATGACCGCTCAGTAAACGATTACAGCTGATTCTATTGCCTGCAGCTGCTACCTCGTTTACCTTCCAGGTCAATACATTTCGCACTGGAGTCTCGTCTTTTTCAGGCTGATTGACTTCCGACCCAGGGAATGAACTGTCAGGACAACCTGGCCAAAAGACTTCCCTTTACGCTACTTTGTATCCTCACAGGTCGAGGGAGATTTACAACCAGAACTCATTATATTTCCGTCACACTGGCACATCCCCAGCAAGACGCACGGGCCCCAGCGAATTTGCGCAGGGTCCCGCAGCTTCCCCAAATGGTCCTGGCCCCTCCCCAGCAGCGCCCGGGTCCCAGGGACTTCACGCCCGGGGGTCCCAGAGGCTCGCCAAGATCCCTCACACCTCCGCGAATGGAGTACCCAGCTCAACCCGGGATGACGGCTCATCAAAGCCCAGCCAACCTGAGCAGGGTCCCGACGGCTCATCAAATGGTCCCTGGCCTCCCACCAGCACGAGCACGGGGGCCCAGAGGCTCGCCAAAGGTTCAAGCGGCCAAAAGGTCCCCACCTCCACAGCGATTCAGTGGACGAGCTAACCAGCACGTGCTGGGTCCCCAGAGGCTCGCCAAATGGTCCCTGGCACATCCCCAGCATGCATGGGCCCCAGCGACATCGGCAGGGTCCGAGTGGCTCACCAAATGGTCCCTGGAACCTCCCCAGCACGCACACGGGCCCTAGCGGGCAAGACTATCCAAGTGTCCCGGTTCCAGCATGGCACGTCTCGCCAAACTGTCCCTGGCACCTCCCCATCGATTGCACGAGCCACAACGACATCGGCGCAGGGTCCCAGAGGCTCGCCAAATGGTCCTTGCTCGGCCGCCACGCGGTTCCAGCAGCGCAACGGGCCCCAGCGACTTCATATCGCGGTTCCAGCAATGTTCTTGCCAAACTGCCCTGACACCTCCCCCAGAGCGTGCTTTAGCCCAGTGACCCAGCTCTGGGTCCCAGTGGCTCGCCAAATGGTCCTTTGCTCCTCCCCAGCACGCAGACACGGGCCACAGCGACTTCACGCTGGGTCAAAGCGGCTTGATAAATGGTCTCTGGCACCTTCCCAGCGCCACAAGCACCGGGCCCAGCGACCCCTCGCGCGGTGTCCCAGCTGCTCGCCAAATGGTCCCTGGGCCCTCCCCAGCAGCGCTTGGGGCCCAGCCACCCAGCTCTGGGTCCCAGTGGCTCGCCAAATGGTCCTTTTGCTCCCTCCCCAGCACGACACGGCCCCAGCAACCGTTGTGTGGGGTTCCATGGCTCGCGAAACTGTCCCTGGCACTTCCCCAGCGCACGGACGGGCCCAGCGACCCGATGTGGGGTCAAAGCTGCCCGCCAAATGTTCCGTCACCTCCCAGCCCAGCACGGCCAAGACGACTCCCAACGACTGGGGTTCTAGGGGCCCGCCAAACGGTCCCTGACACCTCCCCCAGCGTCGACGAGCCCCAGCGAACCCGCACAGGGTCCCAGAGGTCAGCCAAATGGTCCCTGGTCCCTCCCCAGCGCAAGCACTAGGCCCCAGCGACATCAGCTGGTGTCCCAACTGCTCGCAAATGGTCGCTGGCACATCCCTAGCTCACGCACAGGCCCCAGAGACAAGATTGCGCTGTGGTGCAAACTGCTCATAAATGGACCCTGACACCTCCCCAGCGACGCACACGGGCCCAGCGACCCCCGTCACGGGGTCCCAGCTGCTCGCCAAATGCTCCCTGGCACCTCCCCCAGCACGCGCACCCGGGCCCCAGCGACTTAGTGTGGGGTTCCAGCTGCTTCATAAACTGTCCCTGGCACCTCCCCAGAATCCATGAGGCCCAGCTTGACCCCAAGGGGTCCCAGAGGCCAGACAAACGTCCCTGACACCTCCCAGCGATTGCACGCCCCCTAACGACCTCGCGCAGGGTCCCAGAGGCTCCCATACAAATGGTCCCTGGTCCATCCTCAGCGCAAACACTGGGCCCCAGCGACATCGCTGGGGGGTCCCAACTGCCATAAATGGTCCCTGGCACATCCACAGCGCACAGGGACCCAGCCACTTTGCGCTGGGTCCCAGTGGCTCGAAAAATGGTCCCTGACACATCCCCAGCGCGAGCACAGGCCCAAGCGAAGCCAGTGGGGTCCCATTGGCTGGCCAGATTTTAACTGGCACATCCCCAGCACGCACGGGGTCCCAGTCCGAATTTGTTCAAGGATCACAGCAGCTTCCCCAAATGGTCCCTGGCACATCCCCAGCGCCGGGGCCCCCAGCGACCGCGGGGTCAAAGCGTTTGCCAAATGGTCCCCTTGCACCTCCTCCCAGCGGGCGCCACGAGCCCCTGACCACTGCAGGGGTCCCAGAGATCGCCAAATGGTCCCTGGCACATACCCAGCACGCGCCGCGGGCCCCAGCAACTGCATGGGGTTCCAGCGCCCGCCAAACGGTCCCTGACACCTCCCCAAAGACGACGAGCGAACCAACGACCTGAGGGTCCCAGAGGCTTCGCCAAATGGTCCCTGGTCCCTCCCTCAGCAAAGCACTGGGCCCCAGCGACATCGCTGGGGTCCCAACTGCTCGCAAATGGTCCCTGGCACATCCACGGCGCGACGCACGGGCCCCCAACAACTTTGTAGCGGGGTCCCAGTGAACTCGTAAATGGTCCCTGACATCCCTCAGCGCGCACAGGCCCCAGCGACCCCTGGGGTCAATTGGCTGACCAGATTGTAACTGGCACATCATCAGGACGCGAGACGGGCCCCAGTGAATTTGGCGCTGGGTCCCAGCGTTCGCCACATCCCTCGCACCACCCCATCGCGCGAATGGAGCCCAGCCAACCTGAGAAGGGTCCCGACAGCTCATCAAATGGTCCTTAAAGCACATCACCAGCGCGCCGACGGGGTCCACAAGCGACCCAGCGCGGAGTGCCAATGGCTAGCCAAATGATCCTGGCACATCCACAGAACGCACACAGGCCCCAGAGACCCCGCTGGGTAAGAGCGGTTTAGAAATGGTCCTGGCACCCACCAGCACGCACACGGGCCCCAGTGACGTGCAGGTGGTTCCAGCGGTCCCAACTGTCCCCGCACTTCCCCCTGGCACACTTCCCATTACCGACCCTGCGGGGTCCCAGCTCACAAGATACATCGCACCTCCCAGTGGCTGGAATGAGACCAGCCACCTGACAGGATCCCCACGGTCATCAAATGGTCCCTGGCACATCCCCACGTGGGCCCCAGCGGCTTTGCGTGGGGGGAAAGGTCCGCGAATGGTCCCCTGACACCATCCCCCAGCGATTGCATCGAGCCCCAACGAATTTGTTCAGTGTCCCAGAGGCTCTCCCCAAATGGTCCCTGGCACATCCAGCATGCAAGACGGGCCCCAGCGACTTGTGTGGGGTTCCAGCGGCCCGCCAAACAGTCCCTGACACCTCCCACAGCGTCAGATGAGCCCCAGCGACCTCGTGCAGGTTCCCAGAGGCTCGCCAAATGGTCCCTGGTCCTCCCCAGCACAAGCACTGGGGCCCAAGCGACATCAGCTGGCGTGGTCCCAACTGCTCGCAAAATGGTCCCTGACACCTCCCCAGCTGGCATAGACCGCGGGCCCAGCGATTGCAGGGGTCCCAGAGGCTCGCCAGATGGTCCCTGAACATCCCCAGCGCACACTGGCCCCAGACCGGCATCGACACGGGGTCCCAACTGCTCGCAAATGGTCACTGACACCTCCCCTCGGGCCCAGCGACCCCTGCGCCCGGGTCCCAGCCTCGCCAAATAATCCCTGGCATCCCCAGCACGGACACGGGCCCCAGAAACCCCGCACAAGGTCGGTCCCTGACAAATGATCCCTGGCACCTCCCCCCAGCACGCAGGCGCGGCCCCAGAGACTTCGCGTGGGTTTCATTGGCTGACCAAACTGTCCCTGACACCTCAACAGCGTCGCAAGAGCCCCAGCGACCGCCATAGTGTCAAAGCTGCTCTCAAAATAATCCCTGGCACCTCCCCAACGCGCACATGGGTCCCAGCCACCCTGCGTTGGGTCCGATTCTGCTCGCCAAATGGTCCCTGGTACCTCCCAGCACGCACACGGGTCCCACAACTAATGCGGGGTCCCAATGGCCGCCAAATGTTCCCTGGCACCTCCCAGCACGCAAGACAGGCCCCAGAGACTTCGCGATGGAGTCAAAGAGCTTACCAAATAGTCCCTGGTCCATCCCCAACGCAAGCACTGGGCCCAGCGACCCCACGCTGGGTCTCAGCTGCTGGCAAATGGTCCCCTGCACCTCCTTCCCCAGCGCCACGGACCCCCAGCGACTTGCACAGGAGGGTCCCAGCTGCTCACCAAACGGTCCCTGGCACCTCCCCAGCACACGCAATGGGGCCCAGCGATCCACGCAGGGTCCCACCGCTCACCAAACAGTCCCTGGCACCTCAGCAGCACGCCCACGGCCCCAGCGACTTGGCGTGGGGTCCCTGCCCGCCAAACGGTCCCTGACACCCCCCAGCGATCGCACAAGCCCCCAACGACCTCGCGCAGGGTCCCAGAGGCTCGCCAAATGATCCCTGACACATTCCCATCACGCAAAACTGGACTAAGCGACATCCCTGGGGATCCAACTGCCCGCCAAATGGTCCCTGGTACCACCCAGGCACAGACCCCAGAGACCTCGCGGCTGGGTCCAAGCACATCCCCAAATGGTCCCTGGCACATCCACAGCACAAACACGTGGCCCCAGCGACTTTCACGGGTCCCAGTGGCTCGTAAATGGTCCCTGGCACCTCCCAGCGATCGCCCTGGTATAGAGGACCTCACGCAGGGTCCCAGAGGCTCGCCAAATGGTCCCTGGCACCCAAAGCACGCAGAGGCACCAGCGACTGTTCCAAAGGGGTTCCAGAGGCCCGCCAAACGGTCTCTGACACCTCCCCAGCGATCGTACGAGCCCCCAACGACCCAGCGCGGGGTCCCAGAGGCTAGCCAAATGGTCCCTGGTCCCTCCCCAGCGCAAGCACTGGGCCCCAGCGACCGCTGCGGGTTCCCAACGGCTTGCAAATGGTCCTGGCACATCCCAAGCAGTCACGGGCCCCAGCGACTTACGGGCGCTGGGTCAAAGAAGCTACCAAACGGTCCTGACACCTCCCAGCAATCGCAGAGTCCAAGCGATCCAGCGCGGGGTCCAAGAGGCTCGCCAAATAGTCACGCGCACGGGCCCCAGCGACTTCGCATGGGGTTCCAGCGGCCAGCCAAACGGTCCCCGGGACATCCCCAGTGCACGCACGGGCACCAGCGACTTCGCAAAATGGTCCCTGGCACCTCCCAGCAGCGGCGACATGGGGCCAGCACCCCAGCAGGGTCCGAGCTGCCGCCAGATGGTCCCTGGCACCTCAACAACATGCACACGGGGACCAGCGACATCGCGTGGTCCCAACTTGACCAAAATGCTCCCTGGCACATCCCAGCGATGAGCACGGGCCCCAGCGACTTCCAATGAGGTCAAAGAGGCTTGCCAAATGGTCCCTGTCACCTCCCAGCACGGCCAAGACGGGCCCAGTGATCCCGCGCGGGTCCGACTGGCTCACCAAAATGATTCCTGGCACCTCCCAGCACGCACACGGGCCCCAGCATTCGTGTGGGTTTCCAGCGGCCCGCCAAACGGTCCCTGACACCTCCCCAGCGATCGCACGAGCCCCAGCGACCTCAAGAGGGTCCCAGAGGCTCGCCAAATGGTCCCTGGAACATCCTCAGCACGCACACAGGCCCCAGCGACATCGGCTGGGTCCCAACTGCTTTCGCAAGTGGTCCTCCAGCACATCCCCAGGCACGCCGTGGGGGTCAAAGAGGCTTGCCAAATGGTCCCTGGCCCCTCCCCAGCACTCACATCGGTCCCAGATTTTCACGGGGTCCCAGTGGCTCGCCAAATGGTCCCTGGCATATCCCATAAGCACACGGGCCCCAGCGAGACATCAAGACGGGTCCCAAGGGCCAAATGGTCCCTTGCACATCCCCAGCGACGACGACGGGCCCCAGCGACCTCCGGGGTCAGCGGGCCACCAAATGGTCCCTGGCACCTCCCCATCGCAGGCAGCCGGGCCCCAGCCACTTAAGTGGGGTCCCAGCGTCGCCAAATGGAAGTCCCTTCCCCCACCCAGCACGCCACTGGGCCCCGCAACCACGCAAGGGTTCCCCATTTTGCAATGGTACCTGGCACATCCCCAGCGCACGACGTGACCACAGCGACTTCCGCTGGGTCCCATCGCTCGCAAAATGGTCCCTTGCACCTCCCACCAGCATGCGCGAGAGCCCCAACGACCTCGAGCAGGGTCCCAGAGGCTCGCCAAATGGTCCCTGGCACATACCCAGCACGCGCACGGGCCCCAGCAACTGGGCATGGGGTTCCAGCGCCAGCCAAACGGGTCCCCGACACATCCCCAGTGATCGCACGAGCCCCAACGAGCCCCTGCAAAAGGGTCCCAGAGGCTCGCCAATGGTCCCTGGTCCTCCCCAGCGACATGTGGCGGGGTCCCAACTGCCTCGCAAATGGTCCCTGGCACATCCACATGCACATCGGGCCCCAACAACTTTCGCGCTGGGTCCCAGTGGCTCGCAAATGGTCCCTGACACATCCCCAGCGTGTGGGGTCCCATTGGCTGGCCAGATTGTGAACTGTGGCAAAGTGGTAAGTGGTAACAGGTGTATAGCAGGTGCAGTCCGGATACAGTAATTCAAGAACGCATAGACAACAAAGCACGGTGAAAATGATTGTTTTAATGGTTTATAATCCAATGGTTGATGACCCGCCAGTAAAATAATAAAGAGCTGGTATTGCACAGTAATAAAGCAGGGTTGCAGTCCCAAATAATAGACAATAATAGACAAACACACACAATTAGACACACACGATCACTGTTCCAAAGTGAGTGCTCTCAGTGAAACATTAGTGAAACAAGTGCTGATAACAAAGTTTATTCGTGACAGTAGTGCAGTGATGATCGGTTCGTGCTGGCCCTTAGCGACAGCTCGGATCTGTGTTTTCGATCTAGTGATTACAAACACAGACAATTACTAAACAGACAAACAAACAAACAAAACACTCACAAACTCCTTTTCGTTATTTATTTTGGGCAATCTCGTCCCTTCCAGTTTCCTCAAAAAAAAAAACCCAAGCGAAGGAAAAAGATTTACAATTCTCAGCCCCTTTTCTCGATTATGCATGACCCTTCGTAAGGGATTACAGCTGATTCTATTGCCTGCAGCTGCTACCTTGTTTACCTTCCAGTCAATACATTCGGACTGGAGTCTCGTCTTTTCCAGGCTGATTGACTTCTGACCCAGGGAATGAACTGTCAGGACAACCTGGCCAAAGACTTTCCCTTACGCCACTTTGCATCCTCAGGGTCCAGAGGAGATTTACAACCAGAACCATTATATTTCCGTCCACACAGGGCACATCCCCACGCGGGCCCCAGCGAATTCGCCAGGGTCCCGGCAGCCTCCCAAATGGTCCTTGGCCCTCCCCAGTCGCGCCCGGGTCCCAGGGGCTTCGCTGATGGGTCCCAGAGGCTCGCTAAGGTCCACCACACCTCCCTTGGCGTGCGAATGGGCCCTTCCAGTCCCGAGCAGGGTCCCAGCGGCTCATCAAATGGTCCCTGGCACTCCACCAGCACGAGCAGGCCCCAGCGATTCCATCAGGTTCAAGCGGCTCACCAAACTGTCCCCAACACCTCCACAGCGATCGCATGGGCCCCAACGACCTCGTGCTGGGGTCCCAGAGGCTCGCCAAATGGTCCCTGGCATCCCCAGCACGCAAGACATGGGCCCCAGCGACATCGCTTTGGGGGTCCGAGTGGCTCACCAAATGGTCCCACTCCCCCCAGCACGCACACGGCCCCAACGACTTTCGCAATGGGTCCCAGAGGCTCGCCAAACTGTCCCTGGCACCTCCCAGCGATTGCACGAGCCCCAGCGACCTTCGGCGCGAGGGTCCCAGAGGCTCGCCAAATGGTCCCTTGGAACATCCCCAGCACGCACGGGCCCCAGGAACTTATGAGGGGCAAGATTGGTTATCAAATGGTCCTGGCACATCTCCAGCATGCGACGGGGGTCCCAGCAAATTTCTGTGGGGATCCAGCGGCTGGCCAAACGGTCCCTGACACCTCCCCAGCTATCGCAGACGAGCCCCAACGAATTTCGCGCAGGGTCCCAGAGGCTTCCCAAATGGTCCCTTCCTCGCCAGCACGCAGCCCAGGCCCCAGCGACTTCATATGCGGTTCCAGCCCGCCAAACTGTCCCTGGCACTTTCCCCAGCGCATGCATCGGGCCCAGCTACCCAGCTGGGTCAAAGCAGCTCAACAAATGTTCCCTGGCACCTCCCCAGCACGCCACGGTCCCCAGCGACCAAGAGGGGGTTCCAGTGGCCTGCAAAGGCCCTGACACCTCCCAGAGGCGCACTGGGGCCCAGTGACCCAACTCTGGGTCCAGTGGCTCGCCAAATGGTCCTTTGCTCCTCCCCAGCACGGCACGGGCCACAGCAACTTCAATGCTGGGTCAAAGCGGCTTTGATAAATGGTCCCTGGCACCCCCAGAAAGCGCACGGGGAGCAGCGACCCCCGCTGGGGGTCCCAACGGCTCACCAAATGGTCCCTGGCCCCCCCCAGCACGCAGCACGGGCCCAGCCACCCAGCTCTGGGTCAGTGGCTCGCCAATGGTCCCTGCTCCTCCCCAGCATGGACATCGGGCCCCAGCGACTGGGTGAGGGGGTTCCAGCGACTCATGAAATGGTCCCTGGCACTTCCCCAGCGCAGGCCGGGCCCAGCGACCCAGTGCGGGGTCCAGCGGCTCGCCAATGTTCTGGCACCTCCCAGCACGCAGACGAGCCCCAACGACCGGCGTGGGGTTCTAGGGGCCCGCAAATGGTCCTCGACACCTCCCCAGCTGGCGCACGGGCCCCAGCGACCAAGACAGGGTCCCAGAGGCTCGCCAAATGGTCCCTGGTCCCTCCCCAGCGCAAGCACTAGGCCCCAGCGACTCCGGGCAGGGTCCCCAGAGGCTCAAATGGTCCCTGGCACATCCACAGCACACACGGGACCCAGCCACTTTGCGCTGGTCCCCAGTGGCGCCAAATGGTCCCTGACACATCCCCAGCATGCACACAGGCCCAGAGGAAGCCAGGTGGGGTCCAATTGGTCAGCCAATTTCTCCTGGCACATCCCAGCACACACGGGTCCCAGCAGAATTTGTTCAGGGGTCACAGCAGCTTCCCAAATGGTCCCTGGCACATCCCAACACGCCGGGCCCCAGCGACTCGGTGGGGGTCAAAGCGGCTGCCAGATGGTCCATTGCACCTCCCCGAAAGCATCGCACGAGCCCCCAACGACCTCGAGGGGGTCCCAGAGGATCGCCAAATGGTCCCTGGCACATACCCAGCGCGCCGCGGGCCCCAGC
The DNA here is from genome assembly GCA_036884735.1 of Huso huso. Taxonomy (NCBI): domain Eukaryota; kingdom Metazoa; phylum Chordata; class Actinopteri; order Acipenseriformes; family Acipenseridae; genus Huso; species Huso huso. Next base: position 17,319 of record JAHFZB010000193.1, on the reverse strand, counting down.
AACCGCATGGGGTTCCATGCCCGCCAAACGGTCCCTGACACCTCCCCAGCGATCGACGAGCCCCAACGACCTCAAGCAGGGTCCCAGAGGCTCGCCAAATGGTCCCTGGTCCTTCCCCAGCGCAAGCACTGGGCCCCAGCGATATCGCGGGGTCCCAACTGCTCGCAAATGGTCCCTGGCACATCCATTACACGCACGGGCCCCAACAACTTGTGCGGGGTCCCAGTGGCTTGCAAATGGTCCCTGACACATCCCCAGCGTGGGTACGGCCCCAGCGACCCTCGCGAGGTCCCAGCGGTTGGCCAGATTGTAACTGGCATCCCCAGGACGCGCGACGGGCCCCAGTGAATTTGAAACTGGGTCCCAGCCAAAAGATCCCTCGCACCACCCCATCGCGCCGAATGGAGCCCAGCCAACCTGGAGAAGGGTCCCGGCTCATCAAATGATCGCCAGCATCACCACGCAGCGCACGGGTCCAGCGACCCAGCTGGAGTGCCAATGGCCAAATGATCCCCTGGCACATCCACAAGGAACACCACGGGCCCCAGAGACCCAGCGCTGGTAAGAGCCGGTTTAGCGAAATGGTCCCTGGCACCACCAGCACGCACGGGCCCCAGTGACTTTCTGCGTGTGTGGTTCCAGCGGCTCGTAAAACTGTCCTGGCACTTCCCCAGCGCTGGGCGTGCCAGGGGCCCAGCGACCCCGCGCGGGGTCCCAGCGACTTCGCCAAGATATCGCACACCTCCAGCGTCGCGGTGGAGACCAGCCACCCCGAAAAGCAGGGTCCCGACGGCTCATCAAATGTGGTCCCTGGCACATCCTCAGCACGCACATGGGCTAGCGGTTGGTGGCGTGGGGAGCCGGGCGGTCAGCGAAATGGTCCCCTGACACCACCTCAGCGATTGCACGACCCCCAACGACCTGCGCTCAGTGTCCCAGAGGCTGTAAATGGTCCTGGCACATCCACAGCATGCGCGATCGGGGACTAGCGACTGATGTGGGGTCCCAGCGCCCGCCAAACAGTCCCTGACACCTCCCACAGCGATCACACGAGCCCCAGCGACCTCGTGCAGGTTCCCAGAGGCTCGCCAAATGGTCCCTGGTCCCTCCCAAAGCGCCAAGCACTGGGCCCCAGCGACATCGCGTGGTCCCAACTGCTCGCAAATGGTCCCTGACACCTCCCCAGCGGCGTAGCCTTGCAGGGGCCCAGCGACCCGTCGCATGGGGTCACAGTGGCTTCGCCAAATGGTCCCTGGCACCTCCCCAGCACGCACACGGGCCCCAGTGACTTCGTCTTAGGGTCCCAGAGGCTCGCCAGATGGTCCCTGAACATCCCAGCACGCACACGGGCCCCAATTTACATGACATCAGGGTCCCAACTTTCGCAAATGGTCACTGACACCTCTAAGCAGCGCAAGACGGGGCCCACCCCCCCCGGGTCCCAGCAGCTTGCCAAATAATCCCTGGCACATCCCCAGCACGGACCGGGCCCCAGAAACCAGCACAAGGTCCGGCGGCTCGCCAAATGATCCCTGGCACCTCCCAGCACGCCAAGACGGGACCCCAGAGACTTCACGTGGGTTTCCAGCTGACTTGCCAAACTGTCCCTGACACCTCAACAGCGATTGCCAGAGCCCAAGCGACCTCATTGCCGAGTGTGTCAAGCTGACTCGCCAAATAATCCCTGGCACCTCCCCATAGGTCCCAGCGACCACAAGGTCCAGCTGCTCGCCAAATGGTCCCTGGTACCTCCCCGCCACCGCACGGGTCCCAGCAACTTCGCAGCGGGGTCCCAGCGGCTCGCCAAATGTTCCCTGGCACCTCCCCCACTGCTGAGGCCCCAGCGACTTCGCGTGGAGTCAAAGCGGCACAAATAGTCCCTGGTCCATCCCCAACGCAAACACTGGGCCCAGCGACCCCCGGGTCTCAGCCCGGTTACCAAATGGTCCCTGGCACCTCGCCGGCGCACGACCCCAGCGACTCGCTGCAGGGTCCCAGCGGCTCACCAAACGGTCCCTGGCACCTCCCCAGCACACGCATGGGGGCCCAGCGATCCACGCGGGGTCCCACCGACTCCTCAAACAGTCCCTGGCACCTCAGCAGCACGCAGACGGGCCCCAGCGACTTGGTGTCCCTACTGACCCAAACGGTCCCCTGACACCTCCAGCGATCGCAAAGCCCCAACGACCTCAGCGCCGGGTCCCCAGAGGCTGCCAAATGATCCCTGACACATTCCCATCACGCAAACTGGACTAAGCGACATGTGCCCGGGGGATCCAACTGCTGCAAATGGTCCCTGGTACCACCCAGGCACACACGGGGACCCCAGAGTTGTAGCGGGGTCCAAGCACATCCCCAAATGGTCCCTGGCACATCCACATCACGGCCCCAGCGACTTTTCACGGGGTCCCAGTGGCTCATAAAATGGTCCCTGGCACCTCCCCAGCGATCAGCGGCGGGTCATAGAGACCTCCGCGCAGGGTCCCAGAGGCTCGCCAAATGGTCCCTGGCACCTCCAAAGCACGCGCAGGGGCACCCAGCGACTCGGCTGTAGGGTTCCAGAGGCCCGCCAAACGGTCTGACACCTCCCCAGCAGCGACGAGCAGGCCCCAACGACCTCGGCAGGGTCCCAGAGGCTAGCCAAATGGTCCCGGTCCTCCCCAGCTATGAAGCACTGGGCCCTAGCGACATCGTAGCGGGTTCCCAACGGCTTGCAAATGGTCCCTGGCACATCCCCAGCGCGAACGTGCCCAGCGACGCGCTGGGTCAAAGAAGCTGCAAACGGTCCCTGACACCTCCCATGTCGAGAGTCCAAGCGATCCATCCTTGGCGGGGTCCAAGAGGCTCGCTAAATAGTCACGCCAAGACGGGGCCCCAGCGACACCGATGGGGTTCCAGCGGCCAATAAACGGTCCCAGGACATCCCCAGTGCACGCACGGGCACCGACGCTGCAAAATGGTCCCTTTACCCCCAGCGCGCATGGGGCCAAGCGACCCCAGCGGGGTCCGGCGTCGCCAGATGGTCCCTGGCACCTCAACAGCATGCACCACGGCCCCAGTTATCGCGTGGTCCTAACTGACCGCAAATGCTCCCTGGCACATCCCCTCACAAGACGGGGCCCAGTGATCCCTTCAGGGGTCCCAGCGACTTCCCAAATGGTCCTTGAACCTCCCCTCGCGCCGCATGGGGCCCAGCGACCCCGCCGGGATCCGGCGCCTCACCAGATTGTCCCTGGCACCTCAACAGCACGCACAGACTGCCCCACCGTGTGGGGTCCCAGCGGCTAAATAGTCCCTGGCCCCTCTCCAGCTGCAGGACTGGGACCAGCGACCAGCACAGGGTGCCAGCGACCGCCAAATGATTCCTGGCACCTCCCCAGCACGCCGCACGGGGCCCCAGCATTAATGGTGGGTTTCCAGCGAAACGCCAAACGGTCCCTGACACCTCCCCAGCATTCGCACGAGCCCCAGCGACTCGGCGCAGGGTGCCAGGAGAATTTCGCCAAATGGTCCCTGGAACATCCTCAGCACGCACACACAGACCAGCGACATCGCCAAGGGGTCCCAACTGCTCGCAAAGTGGTGCAGCATCCCAAGCGCGCCGTCGTGCGGGTCAAAGACTTGCCAAATGGTCCCTGGCACCTCCCCAGCGCACGACGATGGGGCCCAGCGACCCAGCGCGGGGTGCCAGCGTTCAACAAATGATACATGGCACATCCCCCAAGACGCACATCAGGGCCCCATCGACCGGCGCAGGGTCCCAGCGTCGCCAAATCATCCCTGGCAACTCCCAGCGCCAGGCACAGGGGCCAGCGACCAAACGCTGGGGTCCCAGCGGCTCGCCAAGATCCTCGCACCTCCCCAGCGATCGCGAGCCCAAGCGACCTCGCGCGAGGGTCCCAGAGGCTTCGCCAATGGTCCTGGAACATCTAATGGTCGCCACCACCTCCCCAAGATGGGCCGAGCGACGCCGAAGGGGTCCCAGTGGCTCGTAAAATGGACCCTGGCACCCCTCCCCAGCACGCACATCGGGCCCAAGAGACTTCGTGTTGGGTTCCAGGGGGCTCACCAAACTGTCCCTGGCACTTCCCCCAGCGCACATGGGGCCCAGCGACCCCGCGAGGGTTCCCAGAGGCTCGCCAAATGGTCCCTGGCACATCCCCAGCACGCGCCTGTGGGCCCCAACAACCGGCAGGGTTCCAGCGACCCGCCAACGGTCCCTGACACCTCCCTACCGATCGCACGAGCCCCAACGACCTCGGCGCCAGGGGTCCCAGAGGCCCGCCAAATCATTCCTGGTCACACCCCAGCGCAAACACGGACTAGCGACATCGCTGGCGGGGTCCCAACTGCTCCAAATGGTCCCTGGCACATCCAGCGCCGCGCCGCACGGGCCCCAGCAACTGCTGGGTCCCAGTGGCTCATAAATGGTCCCCTGACACATCCCCAGCTGGGGCCACGGGCCCCAGCGACCCCCAGCGGGGTCCCAGCGGGGCTGGCCAGATTGTAACTGGCACATCCCCAGCGCACGCGACCGGCCCCAGCAATTGCGCAGGGTCCCGACAGATTCCCAAATGGTCCCTGGCCCTCCCCATTCGCCGCCCAGGTCCCAGGACTTCATCGGCGTGGTCAAGCGACCCGTAAAACTGTCCCTGGCACCTCCCAGCGCACGCATGGAGCCCAGCGACCCAGGGGGTGCCAACAGCTCGCCAAATGGTCCCTGGCACATCCCCAGCACGCACACGGGCCCCATCGACTTCGCACGGGGTCCAAGCGGCTCCGCAAATGGTCCCTGGCACATCCACAATACCCGCAGACGGGCTTTGTGACCACGCAGCAGTCCCAACTCCTTGCAAATGGTCCCCGACACCTCCCCGAAAGCGGCGTGCCACGGGGCCCAGCGACCCAGCAGCGGGGGTCCCAGCTGCTCGCCAAGATCCCTCGCACCTCCCCAGCCGAATGGAGCCCAGACACCCGAGAGCAGGGTCCCAACTGCTCATCAAATGGTCCTTGGCACCTCACCAGCACGTGCACGGGGGCCCAGCTTGACCCAGCACAGGGTGTCAGCGGCTGTAAAATGATCCCTAACATGCCAGCATGGACACGGGCCCAGAGACCCTGCAGGGGGCAAGAGCGGTTTGTGAAATGGTCCCTGGCACCTCCACAGCAGCGCCGCGGGCCCCAGTGACTTCGTGGGGTTCCAGCAGCCCGCCAAACGGTCACTGACACCTCCCAGCGATCGCACGAGCCCCAACGACCTCGTGCAGGGTCCCAGAGGCTCGCCAAATGGTCCCTGGCACCTCCCCAGCGCGTGCACGGGCCCCAGCGACTTGCATGGGGTTCCAGCGACCCCGCCAAGCGGTCCCTGACACCTCCCCAGTGATCGCTGAAGCCCAGTGACCGCGTGCAGGGACCCAGAGGCTCGCCAAATGATCCCTTGCACATCCCCAGCACCCACACGACCCCAGCGACAGCCGGGCGGTATACCAGCTGCTCGCCAAATGGTCCCTGGAACATCTCCAGCATGCACGGGCCCAAGAGGCATCAGCAGGGGTCCCAATTTCTTTCGCAAATGGTCCCGGGACACCTCCCCAGCAGCGCGGGACCCAGCTACATCGGGGGGTTCCAGCGACTCATCAAATGGTCCCTGGCACCTCACCAACCAAGACGGACCGCAACAACCTCGGAGTGGGGTCCGCGGCTCATCAGATGGTCCATGGCTCCTAATGAGCACACACAGGGATAGCAACCACGCAGGGTGTCCCAATGACTCATAAATGGTACCTGGCACATGGCGGCGCCGCGTGCTCAGCGCGACGCAGACCGGCAGCGACTTTTCGCGTGAGGTCAAAGACTTACAAATGGTCAATGGCACCTCCCAATGACGCTACAGGGCACATGACACCGCTGGGTCCCAGCGGTTTCGCCAAATGGTCCCTGGCCTCCCACGCCCACACCGTACTGGGACAGCCACCCAGCCGAGGATAACAGCTGACTCGCCAAAATGATCCCTGGCACCTCCCCAGCGCGCCACGGGGCGGCGACCCAGCAGCGGTGTCGCAGCGGCTCGCCAAATGATACCTGGCACATCCCAAAGCACCCCCCAGACTAGGGCCCCAGAGCAGCTGGTCTGGGTCCGACTTCATAAATTGTCCCTGGCACCTCCCAGCAAGCGGGGCCCCAGAGACCGTGTGGGGTTCCAGCTTTCATAAATAGTCCCTGACACCTCCCAGTGATCGCCCACGAGCCCCCAGCGACACCTCGCTCAGGGTCCCAGAAACTCGCCAAATGGTCCCTGATTCCCTCACCAGCTATAAGCACTGGGCCCCAGCATCGTGCAGGGTCCCAACTACTCGCAAATGGTCCTTGACACCTCCCCGGCTGGCGCGGGGCCCAGCGACCCGGTGCGGTGTCCCAGCGGCCGCCAAATGGCCCCCTGGCACCTCCCCAGTGACGCACATCGGCCCCAGCGACTTCGTGTGGGGTCCCAGAGTCATAAATGGTCCCTGACACCCTCCCAGTGATCGCCGCGAACCCAGCGACGTGCGCAGGGTCCCAACTGCTCGCCAAATGGTCCCTGACACCTCCCCAGCACGCCGCACGGGCCCCAGGGACTTCACGCTGGGTCCCAGCGGCTCGCCAAATGATCCCTTACAACTCCCAAGCCGCGCACGGACCCAACGATATCGCGGGGTCCCAGCGGCTTCATAAATGGTCCCTGGCACATGCACAGCGCAACCATGGGCCTGGGCAACTTTACTGGGTCCCAGTGGCTCGCAAATATTCCCTGACATACCCACGCTTGCACGGGCCCCAGGAATATGCGCACGGGTCCCGGCAGCTTCCCAAATGGTCCTTGGCCCTCTCCTGGCGCCTCCGTCCAGGGACTTCCGCTGGGTCACAGCGGCTCGCCAAATGATCCCTGGCAACTCCCAAGCGTGGCACGGGCCCCAGGACCCAGAGCGATCCCAGCGGCTTGCCAAACGTCCCTGGCACTTAACCAGCCAAGCATAGCCCAGCCAGCGAGCCCATGGGGTCCCGGCTTCACAAGATACATCGCACCTCCCAGCGCGCGAATGGAGCCCAGCCACCCCGAGCAGGGTCCTGACAGCTCATCAAATGGTCCCCGGCACCTCACCAGCATGCTCACGGGGCCCAGCGACAAGCGTGGATGCCAGCTGCTTTCGTCACACGGGCCCCAGAGACCCCGCGCAGGGCAAGAGCGGTTTGTGAAATGGTCCCTGAACCTCCCAAGCATGCGCTCAGGCCCCAGCGACTTGGCGTGGGGTTCCAGCTGACCCGCTAAACGGTCCCTGACACCTCCCCAGCAATTGCACGAACCCCAGCGACCCCATCTGGTCCGGTGGCTCGCCAAATGGTCCCTGGATCCTCCCAGCATACACACGGGCCCCAGCGACCGTGTGCAGTTCCAGCGGCTATACAATGGTCCCTGGCACATCCCCCAGCGATCGTCGAGCCCCAGCGACCAAGACAGGGTCCCAGAGGTTTCGCCAAATGATCCTGGGCATCCCATCACGCACACGGACCGCAGCGACATCGCCGGGTGTCCCAACAGCCTATAGATGGTCCCTGGCATCCCAAGCCGCGCCACGGCCCCAGCGACTTCTTGGCGAAGTCGCGGCACCAAATGGTCCCGGCACCTCCCAGTGCGTGAGCGGACAGCGCATTTGGCGGGTCCCGATTAGCTATTAGATTGTAATTGGCACATCCCCAGCACGCGCACGGGCCCAGCGAATTCGCGCAGGTTCCCAGCACCTTCCAAATGGTTTCAGCCCTCCAGCGTCTTGGGTCCCAGGGACTTCACAGGGTACCAATGACTCGCCAAATGATCCTGGCTACTCTGGCCGCACGGTGCCCATGCGACCCAATGGCGAATCCAGCCACCCGCGAGCAGGGTCCGACAGCCTCATCAAATGGTCCCTGGCACCTCACCAGCACGCCACGGGCCCACCGATTAAAGCGCTGGGTGCCAGCGTACCAAATAATCCCTGGCATCCCAGCATTCACGGGCCTCAGAGACCCAGCGCGGGCAAGAGCGGTTTGTGAATGGTCCCTAGAACCTGTGTGGGCGACATCGATGTGAGAAATGCAGTGGACAAGTACAACGCAGTTAGAAGCAGTTTGAAAACAGGTTGACAGCTGCAGAAGCTGAACTAAACTTCCAAAAGAATGGTCTTCAAACCAGTAATCTGTGACAACTGCATGATGGGAAATCCGAGAAAACCCAATAGAGCTCAACCAAGTTTGTGTAAAGTGCCGCACGATCCAGGACTTGCTTCAGTGATTAAGCCTGCTAGAAAGGAGCTGGAGAAATGAGACAGCAACAGGAGCTTGAGGAGCTGACCCACCCACAATTCATGGAAGTCTGCACCCCTAGCAGACTGAAAGCCACCAGCCGAGATGGAAGAGAGTCGAAACAGCTGGGTTCAGATAGGCAGAAGCAAGGAAAAAAGAAACTTCGTCAAACACAACCACCTGAAATCCAAACATCCAACAAATTTGAGCCACTTCAACATATAGATGACCAAAACCAATATCAAGAGAATGAAAGGAACAACATCCAGGACCCTATAAACTGTGCTGGCCAGGCAGCAAAAAAGAAGGGAAGTCATGATTGTTGGAGACTCCATATTGAGAAAACAGCAAGCTCAGTTCGCAGTTTGGATCCCTTACTACAACAGTGTGCTGCCTTCCAGGAGCCTCAGTCAGCACATCACTGAGAATAACTAACCTACTTGACTTTTTTTTGAGGATGCAACATTGAAAATGGACAACTGCAAAAGCATCGACATGGTCTATTTAGATTTCCAGAAAGCTTTTGACAAAAGTCCATAAAAGATTAATTCTCAAACTGAACGCAGTAGGGATTCAAGGAAATGCATGCACATGGATTAGGGAGTGGTTAACAGGTGAAAACAGAAAGTACTGATCAGAGGAGAAACCTCGAAATGGAGGAGGTAACCAGTGGTGTACCACGGGGATCAGTATTCGGTCCTCTGCTATTCTAATCTACATTAATGATTTAGACTCTGATATAGTAAGCAAACTTCGTTAAATTTGCAGGCGACACAAAATAGGAGGAGGGCAAACACTGTTGAAGCAGCAAAGGTCATTCAAAATGATCTAGACCGCATTCAAATTGAGCAGACACATGGCAAATGACATTTTAATAGAGAAGTGTAAAAAAAAGTATTGCATGCAGGCAATAAAAATGTTCATTATAAATATCATATGGGGAGATAGTGAATTGAAGAAGGGAACTATAAAAAAAAAGACCTGGGAGTTTATGTTGACTCAGAAATGTCTTCATCTAGACAATGTGGGGAAGCTATAAAAAAAGGCTAACAAGATGCTTGGATATATTGTGAGAAGTGTTGAATTTAAATCAAGGAAGTAATGTTAAAACTCTACAAATGCATTAGTAAGACCTCACCTAGAATATTGTGTTCAGTTCTGGTCACCTCGTTACAAAAGGATATTGCTGCTCTAGAAAGGTGCAAAGAAGAGCAACCAGAATTATCCGGGTTTAAAAAGGCATGTCGATGCAGACAGGCTAAAAGAATTGAATCTATTCAGTCTTGAACAAAGAAGACCACGTGATCTGATTCAAACATTCAAAATCCTAAAGGTATAGACAATGTCAACCCGGGGACTTCTTTGACTTGAAAAAAGAAAAAAAGGACCAGGGGTCATAAATGGAGATTAGATAAAGGGGCATTCAGAACAGAAAAATAGGAGGCACTTTTACACAGAGAATTGTGAGGGTCTGGGAACCAAGCTCCCCAGTAATGTTGTTGAAGCTGACACCTGGGATCCTAAGAAGCTGCTTGATGAGATTCTGGGATCAATAAGCTACTAACAACCAAACGAGCAAGATGGGCTGAATGGCCTCCTCTCGTTTGTAAACTTTCTTATGTTCTTATGTTCTTAATGTGGACAGGCTCCTAGAGCGAGCAGGAGACGGCCGGTAGTAGTCGTCCACATCGGTACAAACAACATTGGAAGAGACAGGGCAAGATCCTGCAAAACAAATTCAGAGAGTTGGAAGGAAATTAAAAGACAAGACCAAAACTGTGGTATTTTCTGGGATACTGCGCCCCTGCAAAGGACCATATGGACAGCTGGAAATACAAATCCAAAATGCATGGCTGAAATCGTGGTGCACACAGGAAGGCTTTCACCTTTCTTGCACATTGGACCACGTTCTACAACAAGGACTATCTATACAGGTGGGATGGACTGCACTTTAAACAGAAAAGGAACCAATCTACTGGAGAAAGGATCCTTCAGGGAGGTCCAGAAGCATTTAAACTAGAAAGGAGGGGGGAAAACAAAAAACAGAGGAGACCACATCAAAACAGGGGCAACAACTCAGGTAAGACCACTATTAAATGTATTTATCTTAATGCTAGAAGTCTCAGAAACAAAATGTTAGAACTCAGCTACTGCACTAACAAGTAACTACGATGTGATAGGTGTTACAGAAACTTGGTTGTCTGAGGTGATGGAGCTAATATAATATTAGTGGGTACACACACATATAGGAAAGACAGGCAGGACAGAAGAGGCGGAGGGTAGCGCTATACATAAGAAATAGTCTTGACGCTCCAGGTGTTAAATCTGGACAAAGAAAAACAATGCAGAATCAATATGGGTCAGAATAATGGACACAAATTCAAAGGGCATAATAATACTGAGCATGCTATAGACCATAAAATTTTGACGCTGAGCAAAATAATCTGTTATACAATGACATTTGAAATGTGTGTAGAAAAGGAGAAGCCATACTATCGGGGGATTTCAAAGTTCCCCATATAAAATGGAAAACCCGATGGGGCACGACGGATGAAATTGAAATGGTGGAAATGACTGCTTCCTAATCTAATTTGTCGAAGGGCACCGACTAGAGGAGGCATGCCTGATTTAGTCTTTCAAATAATGAAGACAGAATAACTAAAACAGAGGTCAGAGAGCCATTGGCAAAACTCAAAAGACCACAACATGGTCTCATTGAATATTTTTAAAACCCCAAAAGTAATGACTAAAACTAAGGTTTACAATTTTTTAGAAAAAAACAAACTATGAAGGTATGAACCAGGAGATAACAGAAGTAGATTGGGTAAAATAGAGAAACATCCACAGAAAAGGATGGCTGTTTTTTAAAATGTAGTACTAGAGGCACAAAACAATTACATCCCAAAAGTAGACAAATCTAAATCTAAAACAAAATGGCCAAAATGGTTTAATAGATCAATTAAAAAAAAATATTCAGTGAAAAAAAGGCACTTTTACAGAGTGTTAAAAGGGACCAAAAACAAAAGTACACAGAAGAATACTTGGAACTGCAAAACAAGTCAAAAGGAAGTTAGAAAGGCCAAGAGAGGAATAGAAATCAATAAAATTGCTTAAAGGGGCTAAAACCAATTCCAAAATATTTTTCCAATATTATAACAGCAAGAGAACATTCAAAGAGGAGGTTAAATGTCTAAGAGACACAAATAGCAAAAAATCATAGATGAAGAAAAAAAAATAGCAAATATATTAAATGATTACTTTTCACGGGTTTTAAAGGAGGACACGGACAACATGCCCGACATGTCGACCTGTTCCTATCAATTTTAAATAACTTTAGCATAACAGAGGCAGAAGTGTTAAAGGGACCAGGAGCTCTTAAAATAATTAAAATCCCTGGGTCTGATGAGCTCCTCCCAATAGTACTCAAAAGAAATGAGAAAGTTATTTTACAAACCGCTAACTGGAATCATGCAACAGTCTCTTGACACAGGGTTGTACCCGACAGACTGGAAAATAGCAAGCGTAATACCGATCCACAAAAAAAGGGAGACAAACCGAACCAGGTAACTGCAGACCAATAAGCCTGACTTCTATTATATGTAAACTTTTATGGAAACTATAATAAGATCCAAATGGAAAATTACCTTTATGGTAACAATATCCTGGGAGACAGCCAGCATGGTTTAGGGAAGGGAGATCGTGTCTAACTAACCTACTTGACTTTTTTTGAGGATGCAACATTGAAAATGGATAATTACAAAGCATACAACATGGTTTATTAGATTTCAGAAAGCTTTTGACAAAGTCCCACAAAGATTAATTCTCAAACTGAATGCAGTAGGGATTCAAGAATGCATGCACATGGATTAGGAATTGGTTAACATGTAGAAAACAAGTACTGATTAGGGGGAAACCTCAAAAAATGGAGTGAGGTAACCAGTGGTGTACCACAGGGATCAGTATTAGGTCCTCTGCTATTCCTAATCTACATTAATAGTTGAACTCTCTGATATAGTAAGCAAACTTCGTTAAATTTGCAGACTATTTCAAAAAATAGGAGGAGTGGCAAACACTGTTGAAGCAGCAAGGGTCATTCAAAATGATCTAGACAGCATTCAGAATTTGGGCGAACCGTGGCAAATTAAATTTAATAGAAAAGTGTTAAGTATTGCATGCAGGCAATAAAAAATGTGCATTATAAATATCATATGGGAATAGTAAAATTGAAGAAGGGAACTATGAAAAAGACCTAGGAGTTTATGTTACCTCAGAAATGTCTACATCCTAGACAATGTGGGAAGCTATATAAAAGGCTAACAAGATGCTCGGATATATTGTGAGAAGTGTTGAATTTAAATCAAGGAAGTAATGTTTAAAACTCTACAATGCATTAGTAAGACCTCACCTAGAATATTGTGTTCAGTTCTGGTCACCTTTTGTTACAAAAAGGATATTGCTGCTCTAGAAAAGAGTGCAAAGAAACAACCAGAATTATCCGGGCTTAAAAGGCATGTCATTATGCAGACAGGCACAAAAGAATTGAATCTATTCAGTCTTGAACAAAGAAGACTACGCAGCGATCTGATTCAAACATTCAAAATCCTAAAAGGTATAGACAATGTCAACCCAGGGGACTTCTTTGACCTGAAAAAAGAAACAAGGACCAGGAGTCACAAATGGGATTAGATAAAGGGTATTCAGAACAGAAATAGGAGGCACTTTTTACAAAAAGAATTGTGAGGGTCTGGAACCAACTCCCCCAGTAATGTTGTTGAAGCTGACACCCTGGGATCCTTCAAGAAGCTGCTTGATGAGATTCTGGGATCAATGTAAATACTAACCAAACGAGCAAGATGGGCTGAATGGCCTCCTCGTTTAAACTTTCTTGTTCTATGTTCTTCGCCCCAGCGGGCAAGACGGGCCCCAGCGACGCCAGCGTGGGGTTCCAGCGCCGCCAAAAACAGTCCCTGACACCTCCCAGCGTCGCGCTGACCCCAACGACCTCAGCGCAGGGTCCCAGAGGCTCGCCAAATGGTCCCTGGCACATCCTCAGCATGCTACGGGCCCCAGCGACATCGCTGGGCGTCCCAATGGCTCGTAAAATGGTCCCTGGCTCCTCCACAGCATGCACACGGGCCCCAGCGACCCAGTCTCTGCGGGGTCCCATGACTCGCCAAATGGTCCCTGGCACCTCCCAGCACTACCACGGGGAACCAGTGACTTAGATCTGGGGTTCCAGCGGATCGCTAAACTGTCCCTGGCACTTCCCAGCGCCACGCACATGGGCTAGCGACCCCTGGGTGGTCAGCGGCTTCGCCAAATGGTCCCTGGGCACATCCCAGCACACACGGGACGGCGACCGCTCGTGGTCCCAGCGACTAACAAATGGTCCCTGGCACCTACCAAAGCGCAAAGCCGGGCCCAGGACCCAGACCAAGCAGGGTCAATCGGCTCATAAATGGTCCCAGGCACATCAGCAGCATACGGGACCCCAGCACCCATTACTGTTCAATGACCCGCCAAACGGGTCCCTGACACCTCCCCAGCGATCGCACGAACCCCAAAAGACCTCAAGAGGGTCCCAGAGGCTCGCCAAATGGTCCCGGCACCTCCCCAGCACGTGCATCGGCGACTTCGGCGTGGGGTTCCAGAGGCTCGCCAAATGATCCCTGGCACATCCCCAGCACGCACAGACGGCCCCAGCGACATCATGGGTGTCCCAGCAGCTCGCAAATGGTCCCCTGGCACAATCCCCAGCTGACGCCGTGGGACTAGCGACTTCGCGGGGTCAAAGCGGCTTGCCAAATGGTCCCTGGCACCTCCCCAGCACGTGAGCGGGCCCCATGAATTTGTACAGGTTCCGACAGCTTCGGCAGCTTCCCAAATGGTCCCTGGCCTCCCAGCGCAAACCGGTCCCAGGGACTTCACGGGTCCCAGCAGCTCACCAAATGATCCTGGCTACTCCCCAGCACGTGAATGGAGCCCAGCCACCCGAGCAGGGTCCCGACTCGACAAATCAAATTTTCCTGGCACCTCAACAGCACGCCTGAGGGGGCCCAGCGACAAAGCGGAGCCAGCGGCTCACCAAATGATCCTGGCACATCCCCAGCACGCACCACGGGCCTCAGAGACCAGCGGGGCAAAGGCGGTTTGTGAATGGTCCCTAGAACATAAGAAGAACATAAGAACATAAGAAAGTTTACAAACAAGAGGAGGCCATTCAGCCCATCTTGCTTGTTTAGTTGTTAGTAGCTTATTGATCCCAGAATCTCATCAAGCAGCTTCTTGAAGGATCCCAGGTGTCAGCAACAACAACATTACTGGGGAGTTAGTTCCAGACACTCACAATTCTCTGTGTAAAAAAAAGTGCCTCCCTATTTTTGTTCTGAATGCCCCTTTATCTAATCTCCATTTGTGACCCCTGGTCCTTGTTTCTTTTTTCAGGTCAAAGAAGTCCCCTGGGTTGACATTGTCCTACCTTTTAGGATTTTGAATGTTTGAATCAGATCGCCACGTAGTCTTCTTCTTTGTTCAAGACTGAATAGATTCAATTCTTTTAGCCTGTCTGCATCACGACATGCACCTTTTAAACCCGGGATTATTCTGGTTTGCTCTTCTTTGCACTCTTTCTAGAGCAGCAATATCCTTTCTGTAACAGGGTGACCAGAACTGAACACAATATTCTAGGTGAGGTCTTACTAAATGCATTGTAGAGTTTTAACATTACTTCCCTTGATTTAAATTCAGCACTTCTCACAATATATCGAGCATCTTGTTAGCCTTTTTATAGCTTCCCCATTGTCTAGATGAAGACATTTCTGAGTCAACATAAACTCCTAGGTCTTTTCATAGTTCCCTTCTTCAATTTCACTATCTCCCATATGATATTTATAATGCACATTTTTATTGCCTGCATGCAATACTTTACACTTTTTCTATTAAATTTAATTTGCCGTATGTGTCTGCCCAATTCTGAATGCTGTCTAGATCATTTTGAATGACCTTTGCTTGCTTCAACAGTGTTTGCCACTCCTCCTATTTTTTGTGTCTTCTGCAAATTTAACGAGTTTGCTTACTATACCAGAATCTAAATCATTAATGTAGATTAGGAATAGCAGAGGACCTAAAACTGATCCATGTGGTACACCACTGGTTACCTCATCCATTTTGAGGTTTCTCCTCTAATCAGTACTCTGTTTTCTACATGTTAACCCTCCCTAATCCATGTGCATGCATTCTTTGAATCCCTACTGGATTCAGTTTGAGAATTAATCTTTATGTGGGACTTTGTCAAAAGCTTTTAATCTAAATAAACCATATTATGTCGTATGCTTTTTACGTTATCCATTTTCAATGTTGCATCCTCAAAAAAGTCAAGTAGGTTAGTTAGACACGATCTCCTTTCCTAAAACCATGCTGTTTTGTCTCCCAGGATATTGTTACCATATAGGTAATTTTTTCCATTTGGATCTTATTATAGTTTACATAAGTTTATATAATAGAAGTCAGGCTTATTGGTCTGTAGTTACCTGGTTGTTTTGTCTCCTTTTGTGGATCGATATTACGTTTGCTATTTTCCAGTCATTCGGTACAACCCTGTGTCAAGACTGTTGCATGATCTTGGTTAGCGATTTTGTAAATAACTTCTTTCATTTCTTTGAGTACTATTGAGGAGCTCATCTGGCCCAGGGATTTGTTTATTTTAAGAGCTCCTAGTCCCTTTAACACTTCTGCCTCTGTTATGCTAAAGTTATTTAAAATGGATAGGAACGAATTCGACATGTAGGGCATGTTGTCCGTGTCCTCCCTTTAAAAAACCTGTGAAAAGTAATCATTTAATATATTTGCTATTTTTTTCTTCATCTATGATTTTGCCATTTTGTGTCTCTTAGACATTTAACCTCCTCTTTGAATGTTCTCTTGTATTATAATATTGGAAAAAAATATTTTTGAATTGGTTTAACCCCCCTTAGCAATATTGATTTCTATCTCTCTCTTGGCCTTTCTAACTCTTTTTTAACTTGTGTTTTGCAGTTCAAGTACTCTTTCTGTGTACTTTTTTTTGGTCCCTTTAAATGCTCTGTAAAGTGCCTTTTTTAAGCTGAATATTTTTTTAATTGATCTATTAAAACCATTTTGGCCATTTTGTTTTAGATTTGAATTTTGTCTACTTTTGGGATGTAATTGTTTTGTGCCTCTAGTACTTACATTTTTTAAAAAAACAGCCATCCTTTTTCTGTGGATGTTTTCTCCTATTTTACTCAATCTACTTCTGTTAGTCTCCGTTTCATACCTTCGTGGTTGCTTTTTCTAAAATTGTAAACCTTAGCTTTTAGTCATTACTTTTGGGGTTTTAAAAAATATTTTCAAATGAGACCATGTTGTGGTCTGAGTTGCCAATGGCTCTCGACCTCTGTTTAGTTAATTTCTGTCTTCATTATTTGAAAAGACTAAATCAAGGCATGCCTCCCCTCTAGTCGGTGCCTTGACAAATTGCGTTAGGGGAAGTTGAAATCCTCATTAGTATGGCTTCTCCTTTTCTGCGCATTTCGAATGTCATTGTATAACAGATTATTTTTTTCTCAGCATCTAAATTTGGCAGTCTATAGCATGATCATATTATTATGCCTTTGGACTTGTGTCCATTATTCTGACCCATATTGATTCTGCATTGTTTTCTTTGTCCAGATTTAACACCTGGGTCAACTTCTTTCTTATGTATAGCGCCACCCCCTCGCCTCTTCTGTCCTGCCTGTCTTTCCTATATAGTGTGTACCACTAATATTATATTCGCCTCCATCACCTCAGACAACCGTTTTGTACCATCACATCGTAGTTACTTGTTAGTGCAGTAGCTTCAAGTTCTAACATTTTGTTTCTGAGACTTCTAGCATTAAGATAAATACATTTAATAGTGGTCTTAATTGGAGTTGTTGCCCTTTGTTTTGCTGTGGTTCTCCCTCTGTTTTTTTGTTTTCCCCCCTTCCTTTCTAGTTAAATGCT